>JAWQFJ010000962.1:12500-69607 GCA_034096865.1 Theodoxus fluviatilis
GGCCACTGATATAAAATCCTGTCTGTTGCAGACTGCTTCCAAGTCTGGCTCCAGCAACCTTGCCTTGGAGGTGCTGTGTGTCAGGTGAGAGGAGGGCTTTGTGTAGTATTGTTCTAGATTTGCTTCAGCTAGATAAAGTGCAACTTGCAATGGGAGCTGCTTGATGCCTCCCTCATTAGGTGATCAGCCGCAGGCCAGGGCTGTGGGGCTTTCAGGCCCTGCTCGCATTCTCCACTTGACATGGCAGAATTTTATGAATGAGTTGCTGCATATTCTTTCCAGTTTGTTTTGGTATAAATTTGCATGTCTTTTTTCTGGTGACATTTGATCCATTAACATGCACTGTGTTGCTCAGCTATGATTTTAAGAGTAATGCCTCATGATTGTTCTTTATGTCTGCATTTCATGAATGTAGTTTTTAATTCAATGGGTCATTTCCACAAGTTTTAATGTTTTATTGTTTAATCAAATATTTCATAATATTACACTGTACATTTAGCTTGTAACTTTATTTGTTATGCTGTTCATCCCACTATGGGTACATGGCAAGCAATGCAAAGTTCAGTGCTGCTCAGATCACATACATGTAGTTGAAAGAGTTGGGCAGATGCTTTAGTGTCATTTCTTTACCCACCCAGGAGTAAAACTGAGTAGCTTTGAAGACTGTGAAGGCATTAAAGTGTGATTGTCCCTTGGTGTGGTAGCAAGTCACCATTAGTTTGGAACTTGTCTCAGGGGATGGAGACGGTGGTGCTACCTGAATGCCTGCATCCAGTCTGTCTGTTCTTGAGTCCAGTGTTTGGTGCAAGTGTAACATGGATCAGTTGACCCAGTATCTGAAGAGTAATGTGTAAAGATATATAAAATTGGCCTTGTCCATGTTTGGTGCACGTAAAACGTGGATCAGATGACCCAATATCCACAGAGTATGTCACAGCTTTTGAACGCTGGAGAAAATTGGTGTCACCAATATGTCAGAACCTAGTCTTTGGGGTCACCAGATGTCACAACCCGTCTTGGGGTTGCTTGATGTTACAACCGTTATTTTTCTCTCTCAGATTCAGACAAAGAAAAATAAACAGTTGTTAACAATGTAATTATTTAATTATACCAAACATGAATCTTTGTAGTTCAATTAATCTCTGGCGATTTCAATCGCACTACCAAAACAGACAATTCTCTGGCGACTTCAATCGCCCTGCCAAAACAGACAATTCTCTGGCGATTTCAATCGCACTACCAAAACAGACAAAATCTCTGGCGACTTCAATCGCCCTGCCAAAACAGACAATTCTCTGGCGATTTCAATCGCATTACCAAAACAGACACGGCCGGACAAGACGAACACACAAACACACACAAAAACCCACAGGGGATAGCGTCTCTCTCTCTCTCTCTCTCTCTCTCTCTCTCTCTCTCTCTCTCTCTCTCTCTCTCTCTCTCTCTCTCTCTCTCTCTCTCCGGTGTACTCCAAGTTCAGAACAGTACAATAAGAATAAAATGAAACGTCTTCACCTTGGTGGTGAGATCCTGCAGAGGATCTTCAGCTGTATCCTTGCTCGTGTCAACACTCAACGTTTCATTGTCCATCTTGCCAATCCACTCCGTCGTCAGTCTTTCTGCTTCCCCTCCTCCCGATGCAGTCGTCGTTCTCTGATGACCTGGCGGTGCTGCCAACGTCCTTCTCCTCTTCTCCCTCTTCTTCTTCCTAATCTTCTTCTTCAATCGTCTTCCTCCTCTTCTTCTTCGTCCTCTTCTTCTTCAATCGTCTTCCTCCTCTCTCTTTAATCGTCTTCTATTTCTCTTCTTCTTCACGGATACAGAACGTCGGTCTGGTGGCCTGACGGTGCTGCTATCCTTCTTCGTCCTCTTCTTCTGCAATCGTCTTCCTCTTCTTCTGCTTCCTCTTCAATCGTCTTCTTTCTCTTCTTCTTCACGGATACAGAACGTCGGTCTGGTGGCCTGACGGTGCTGCTATCCTTCTTCGTCCTCTTCTTCTTGAATCGTCTTCTTCTTCTTCTCTTCTTCTTTAATCGTCTTCTATTTCTCTTCTTCTTCACGGATACAGAACGTCGGTCTGGTGGCCTGACGGTGCTGCTATCCTTCTTCCCCTCCTCTTCAATCTTCTTCTTCTTCACGGATACAGAACGTCGGTCTGGTGGCCTGACGGTGCTGCTATCCTTCTTCGTCCTCTTCTGCAATCTTCTTCTTATTCAATCGTCTTCTTCCTCTTCTTCTTCATCTTTCTCTGCCTGTGGTCCAACGTCCTCGGCTTCCTCGAACCTTTCAAATCTCTCCCTCCACTCGATCAGTAGTGACGTTTCTAAAACATCCTGAGTCGACGTCATTACCTCTCCAAAACGTGACGTTGTTCCAAACCTTTAGAATTCATTGCCCAAAGGCACAAAAATCCAAGTACATAACAAAAATGCAGAATACCATAGATTACACAAGTATTCACGTACAGAATTTCATCCAAATTAAATACCATGGATTTCTGTACGTGACACCTCCCTTACCCGGGAACAAAAAAAAGCAAATGCCAGTTTGTCTTTTTTTAAAAAAAATTAAAAATAGTTTCCTATCTCTCATTTTGATATAACAGACTGATACGCTTGTACTAAAAATGTTTTTGGCATTCCGAACAGTAGAAGCAATTCTCTCAGTACCAAATGACAGTTACCACTCACAAATAATTGCCCCCAAAAATTCACTCATCAACCTTTCAGGACTGAGGAGAGAAAACAACCAAGAATATTTATATCTGTCATTATAGGTACACACACCAAATAATGCCAAACTATGAAGCTTCTTTACCCAAAGAATTAAGAAACCCACCACAATGCAACGACAGCCCAAAAACTCAATGTTAAAATATGACACGCTCCTGGTTAAAATAGTGCATATCCAAGTATAATCAGCCGACAAGAAATTTGCACCCTGAAACTTTTTTTTTCTCTCTCTCTCTCTCTGCGTCTCCCTCTGCGAAAGTTATTTGTCCGGTTGGCACAGCATCAGAGTCAGCACAAAGAAGTGCTTCTACCACCGTCTTCTTCTTCTTCGTACTTCTTCCACCAACTTCTTCAGGTCATCCTGAGTCTTCTTCAGGCTCCTGTACTCTTTCTCAAGACTTTCCAAGCGCTTCATTGATGTAGCGTCCCTAGCGCCACGAGACTCCTCCTCGTCAGCCTCATCCCTGAACAGGTCGAATTCGTCATCATCATCACCGCCTGCCTTGGCCTCCTTGGCCTTGACAGGGACGGAGTTGCTGGATGCAAAGGCAGCCGGGGACACGCCTCCCACCTCCAGCTGTGCAACACGCTTCTCCAGCTTCCGTTTCTCTGCCTGCCGCTCGCTCCCGGCATCCTCGGCCTCCTGTCTGGCAGTCTCCAGGCTCTTTAGCTTCTTCTCCCTGGCACCCTGCTGCAACGCCTCCATCTCTGTTTTCACTGTTGCCTGCTCCTCAACGCCGTCTGCTTGCTCCTGCAGGGCTTTGTTGCGATCCTCCAGCCTCTGGATATCCGTCTCCTTTGTAGCTACCTGATTGTTGAACGTCATCACAGTCCCCTCATAGTCAGCCATCTCCTGGTCCATCTCGCTGCTCTGCTTGGCCTCCCGTTGAGCAGCATCCAGCGCGGCCTGTCTGGCTGCCAGGTCAGACTCCAGGCGTGCCGTTTGCTGCCTGTGGGACCCACTCTGCTCCTGGATGCGGGCCTCAGCAGCTGCCAGCTTGTATTCCATCTGCTGCCTCTCCTTGGTCAGCTTCTCCAGCATCTTCACCTGGTGCCTCAGCTCCCGCAGCTCCCGACGTGCGTCCAAGCGCGCCTTCTCCACCTCACGCAGGTTGGCACGCAGCTCCCCAGCCTCTTTCACCACGCCAGCCTTCTGCTCCTCCAGCACATCCATCCTCTGCTTGTCGTCTGTGACCAGGCGGTTGACCTCGATGAGGTCACGGCGGATGACATCACGGGTCTCCTCTACCAGCTTCAGCTGTGTCTTTAGCTCTGCCAGCTCCCGCAGGACTGCATCTTGCTGGCGTGCCATGTCCCGGATGTTGGCATTCAGGTTCTTGACCTCTCTCTTGTGGGCCTCTGTGGTCTCCTCGAACTGCTGGCGGAAATCCTTGAGCTGGGACTGAAGGTTCAGGATGTTGGCATGGTCCTGTTCCTGGCGGGCGGCAGCCTCACGCCTCAGCCTCTCGTAGTCCACGCCGGCCTTGCTCAGGTCAGCCTGCAGGCCCAGGTTCTTTTCAATCAGCATCGACTTCTCCTCGTACTCAATGGCGTGGCGTGCCGTGATGTCCCTCGCCTCAGTCTCCCGCTGTCGGCGATCCTCGGCCTCCATGCGTCTCTGTTGCCGAGCAGCCGCTGGTACCGTCTGCCCATCAGGGAACCGTCCCATTCCCATGGCATCAGCGATGGGTATCCGTGGTCCCTGTGGCCTCAGCCTCGGCCCCCGACGAATAAATTGCCCTGTGTCCGGCATACCCCGTTTCGTCTGAGCCCGTGTCAAGACATTTGCAGTCTCACCCCTCTGCCTCCTCAAACTTCCAGCTTTCTGCACCATGTCCATCATCTGTGCTACAGAAGGAATAACACCATCGACATTTCCCAGAATAATGTCAGCAAATGGGTTATCAATGAACACGCACAAAAGCTGCCCTGTGTAGAACGGTGAGTCAACCCAAACAGAAGCCAACGGAAAAACATCCTCTGCACCTTCAAACAGAGTAACCCGTTGTTCTTGACCTGTGAACTGATCTGGTTGCACCAGTGCCCTCTTAACTCCAGCACAAGTAGCACCAGTATCACGAAGAATCTTCGCTGGTGTGCCGTTGACTGAACCCTGAACAACTGGTAAGATAGATCCTGAAGCTGACAAAAGACTCAGTGCTGAAGATCCAAACTGACCCGAGTTTGAATGACCTTTCAACTGACCTTGAGGTGACCACCCAGTGCTCTTTCTGGACCAGCAATCCTTCGCCTTGTGTCCTTTCTGTTTGCAGTTATGACATTCACCTGAGAAAGGGACGTAATGTTTCTTGTCAGGAACATTTTGATTTGATTTTTGTGCCTGTGGTGAGTTTTCCTGCATCCCTTGCTGACCCGTAGGAAATCCCCTGCCCCCACCATGACCTCTATGAAAACCCCGATTTTGGGAAAACCCTCTCAAGTTGAATGACTCCTTGTGCCTATCTCCTACGCCAACACTACCCAGTACAGTTGTCTCTGGCTTTCTAGCCAAATTTTTGTCTGGATGAGCCATTCTGTACCGATCCGAAGCCTCAACCAGGTCCTTTAGCTTCGCAGTAGATACGTCTAAGCGTTCTCCCAGTGACGTGGCCAGGTCCTTCGAAACACTGTGCAGGAACTGTTCACACAGCATTCTCTCACAAACAGCATCAAAGGTTTTCTGAGTTTCCGACAGGTCTAACCAACGATCAAGCAAATGCCTCAGCTTGATCTCAAATGCACTGAAGCCTTCCTCACTCACTGGTCTAGCAGCTCGGAACCGTTCTCTAAAACCTTCAGCAGTACATCGAAACTTTATCAGCAGGTTCTTCTTCAAGGTCTCGTAGTCCAGAGCACCCGAAGCAGCCAAACAATGGTATGTAGACAACGCAGACCCCTCTAGCAATGTTGCCACACACGCTGCCCACTGCGACTGAACCCAACCAGCTGCCCTAGCGTGATTCTCAAATCTGAAGAGAAACGCATCAATGTCATCTTTTCCCTCCTTGAAGAGTGGTAATTTGGGAAGTGTAGGTTTGTAGCTAGACTTTGCATGCTCCTGATAGTTTGGGTTTGCTTTTAACTTTTCTTGCAGTTCCCATTTTGCATGCTCCAATTTCTTTTCCTCTAAAGCCATTCTTTCTTCCATTTGCTTCCCTTCCATCTCCAATCTTGATTGTCTTTCTCGACGCAGCAACTCTTTCTCAACATGACCAGAAACAAAGTCTGCTAATCTATCGCCCCGCATCTTAATTTTCTCTGCTATCTGTGAGTAAAACTCGAACAGCTGCGCCTCATCCATCTCCTCAGTCTTCATCCTAGAACTCTCCCTGCTATCTTCCTCCGACATGATAGAATTTATCAACAAGGAACAAACCTAGAGATAATGAACAGGGCGGGATGGCGGGCATTCAAATACACAACTGTCACAACAACACAAACTCACATTGAACAATTACTCAGCCTTCGAGGCAAAACTTGACCAAAAATTTCGCAACCTCAAAACTCCGACATCAAAAGTAAGCATGAAAAGTCGGGGTCACCAGATGTCACAGCTTTTGAACGCTGGAGAAAATTGGTGTCACCAATATGTCAGAACCTAGTCTTTGGGGTCACCAGATGTCACAACCAGTCTTGGGGTTGCTTGATGTTACAACCGTTATTTTTCTCTCTCAGATTCAGACAAAGAAAAATAAACAGTTGTTAACAATGTAATTATTTAATTATACCAAACATGAATCTTTGTAGTTCAATTAATCTCTGGCGATTTCAATCGCACTACCAAAACAGACACATCTCTGGCGACTTCAATCGCCCTGCCAAAACAGACAATTCTCTGGCGATTTCAATCGCACTACCAAAACAGACAAAATCTCTGGCGACTTCAATCGCCCTGCCAAAACAGACAATTCTCTGGCGATTTCAATCGCATTACCAAAACAGACACGGCCGGACAAGACGAACACACAAACACACACAAAAACCCACAGGGGATAGCGTCTCTCTCTCTCTCTCTCTCTCTCTCTCTCCGGTGTACTCCAAGTTCAGAACAGTACAATAAGAATAAAATGAAACGTCTTCACCTTGGTGGTGAGATCCTGCAGAGGATCTTCAGCTGTATCCTTGCTCGTGTCAACACTCAACGTTTCATTGTCCATCTTGCCAATCCACTCCGTCGTCAGTCTTTCTGCTTCCCCTCCTCCCGATGCAGTCGTCGTTCTCTGATGACCTGGCGGTGCTGCCAACGTCCTTCTCCTCTTCTCCCTCTTCTTCTTCCTAATCTTCTTCTTCAATCGTCTTCCTCCTCTTCTTCTTCGTCCTCTTCTTCTTCAATCGTCTTCCTCCTCTCTCTTTAATCGTCTTCTATTTCTCTTCTTCTTCACGGATACAGAACGTCGGTCTGGTGGCCTGACGGTGCTGCTATCCTTCTTCGTCCTCTTCTTCTGCAATCGTCTTCCTCTTCTTCTGCTTCCTCTTCAATCGTCTTCTTTCTCTTCTTCTTCACGGATACAGAACGTCGGTCTGGTGGCCTGACGGTGCTGCTATCCTTCTTCGTCCTCTTCTTCTTGAATCGTCTTCTTCTTCTTCTCTTCTTCTTTAATCGTCTTCTATTTCTCTTCTTCTTCACGGATACAGAACGTCGGTCTGGTGGCCTGACGGTGCTGCTATCCTTCTTCCCCTCCTCTTCAATCTTCTTCTTCTTCACGGATACAGAACGTCGGTCTGGTGGCCTGACGGTGCTGCTATCCTTCTTCGTCCTCTTCTGCAATCTTCTTCTTATTCAATCGTCTTCTTCCTCTTCTTCTTCATCTTTCTCTGCCTGTGGTCCAACGTCCTCGGCTTCCTCGAACCTTTCCAATCTCTCCCTCCACTCGATCAGTAGTGACGTTTCTAAAACATCCTGAGTCGACGTCATTACCTCTCCAAAACGTGACGTTGTTCCAAACCTTTAGAATTCATTGCCCAAAGGCACAAAAATCCAAGTACATAACAAAAATGCAGAATACCATAGATTACACAAGTATTCACGTACAGAATTTCATCCAAATTAAATACCATGGATTTCTGTACGTGACAGAGTAAAGTGTACAGAGATTTAAAATTGGCCTTGTCTATATTTGGTGCAAGTATAGCATGGATCAGTTGACCCAATATCCGCAGAGTAGAGTGTAAAGATATTTAAAATTGGCCTTGTCCATGTTTGGTGCAAGAATAGCATGGATCAGTTGACCCTAAAAAGTAATATCCACAGAGTAATATGTAAAGAGATTTTAAATTGGCCTTGTCCATGTTTGGTGCAAGTATAGCATGGATCAGTTGACCCAATATCCACAGAGTAAAGTGTAAAGAGATTTGATATTGGCCTTGTCTATATTTGGTGCAAGTATAGCATGGATCTGTTGACCCAATATCCACAGAGTAGAGTGTAAAGAGATAAATATTCAGCTTAGGACAAAAAGGTCTCTGTACCAAAATCACGACATTCTTTTTTTGCATTTCACACCTTTATCTACTCAAATAGAAGTTTTGCTGTTGCAGTTGTATTATATTCAGAAATCTGCTATGAATGGTATTATCAAAATTTAATCATGTTCAATTTTGTGCATTTTTAGTCTTCTTGACTGTTTTTAAACAAAGTGAGAGTCCGTATTTTTTCTTTTTAATTTTTCCACCTTAAATGTTATATGGGTGATATATTGATCATGATGCATCATCTACAATATTTATTCTTACTGGACTTCATACTTTATGACTGGGAATCCTTGCTCTGTGCAGGTGTGTTCAGGTGCTGTCTGATCGACTCTGTCGCTACGGAATGTGTCGCTCTTGCTGCATGGGAACATTCCAGTGCTGCATGCACAAGACCAGCCTGCAACAGTTGAAGTGCCATAGACTCAAGCAGAAGGTTTCTGGGCCTTGCCACATTGATCTCAGGTACATGACAAATGGCATCATCATCATCATCATCATCATCATCATCATCATCATCATCATCATCATCCTTTGTTGATATCATTGTCATTGTCATTGTTTTTGTTGTCATTGTTTTTGTTGTCATTTGTTGTCTTCCTTGCCCTCCACCTCCTCATCCTGCTTGTCATGTTCATCCTCCTTGCCCTCCTCCTCCTCATCCTGCTTGTCATGTTCATCCTCCTTGCCCTCCTCCTCCTCATCCTGCTTGTCATGTTCATCCTCCTTGCCCTCCTCCTCCTCATCCTGCTTGTCATGTTCATCCTCCTTGCCCTCCTCCTCCTCATCCTGCTTGTCATGTTCATCCTCCTTGCCCTCCTCCTCCTCATCCATCCTGCTTGTCATGTTCATCCTCCTTGCCCTCCTCATTCTCTTACTTCTCCTCCCACACCTCCTGGTTGTCCTCATCCTGCTTGTTGTCCTGCTCCTGCCCCCCCCCCCCTCCCCCCGCTCCCCCCCCCCCCTTCTCCTCCTCCTCCTGCTCCTGCTCCACCTCCTCCCACCCCAATCCACCCTCTCCCCTCTCCCCTCTCAAGTCCTCCTCCTACTGCTGCTGCTGTTGCTGCCATTTTCATTTGTGGAAGTTTTATTCATCCTGCAATTTTTAATGAAAATGTGTGTCCCTGTAAATGTTTCTGCTGAGTGGACTGTCCTTTCAGCCCTAACACTGGTATCGTCTTATCATCCACTGCTGTCTCCACTCTCTTGTCTCCCTCACTGCTTGTCATGTCTGTCTCTGCTTTACTGTATGTCTGATTTGACAGCCCACTTTCTGCTGCCATTATCTTCTGTACACAATGTAAGCTTTGGTGAAAGAAATTGTGACTGATCATGCTTGACAAAACAAAGTTGCTGAAAGTTTTCTAGCAAATGCCCAGCATGGTTGTCAGGGAGTCAAATAATGTAGTGATATCTACAGCTTTGTATTGAAGTAAAATATTTGTATGTGCTAGCCATTTGTGGGTCGGAGGTCAGAATAGACCCACGGTGTTTCCCTATTTGATTCATAATTTAAGGCAAATAACTATCGACATCATGACTGCATTTGTGCTTACTCTAAAGTATTCTTCTATTGATTTTTGTACTCAGTGGCCTTAGATAGCCTACAGAAGCTGATAGACAATAAACACCATTTATCCACTGTCCATTGTATGCGCTATAAACATGCTGTTTTTACTGTGGGATTAACATTTTTTTTTTACTGCATACATTTTGTGGTTGAGAAACTTGACTGCCTTTTTTGACACTCTCTCCAGGTTTTCTCATGTGCAGTTACATTTCTCTGAGTTGGTTTTGTTTTGTCATTCCTTGCATCTGACTGAGCTTGCTGTCCATTCCTGGTGCGTTGCAGCAATAGCCACATAGGGCGGGTGCCGGAAAGGCTGGGCTTTGTGGGGGCACAGCTGACCTACCTCAACCTGTCCCAGAACAACCTGAAGGGGCTGCCCCCCGACCTGGGCTTTCTTCAGGGGCTGCAGACTCTGCACCTCTCCAGCAACTGCCTCTCCCAGCTGCCTGTATGTGTGGGTGTATGTGTGTGTACAGTGTGTGTATGTGTGTGTATTTGTGTTGTGTATGTGTGTGTGTGCATGTTTTGTGTATGCGTGTGTTGTCTGTGTGTATGTGTGTGAATGTGTGTGTTGTGTGTGTGTGTTTGTGTGTGAGTGTTTGTGTGTGTGCACGTGTGTGTGTGTGTGCGCGCGCGTGTGTGTGTCTGTGTTTGTACAGTGTATGTGCAGTGTCTGTGTGCAATGTGTGTGTGGTGTGTGTGTGTATGTGTACTGTGTGTATGTATGTTTGTGTGTGGACTATGCGTATGTGTGTGTGTGTGCGTGCATATGTGTGTGTGCGTGCATATGTTTGTGTGCATGTTAGCATATATACAAGATATAAGATACAAGATACTTTATTGTCCTAATTGTACAAGGAAATTCGTTTTGTCGGTGGCAAAAACATAATACATACATACAAAAACAGAAACGTACAAGAAGTTCAACATTAATTAACTCAATCACATCGCTCAAGTTATGGAGTCAAAACAGAAAGACACAATAAGATAGGACACATTTAGCGCTACATCATAGGCAATTCAATTTAATAGAGAAACATTTTACACCGCAACAAGTAATCACAAAAGGAACAAAAGACACAAGCATGCACATCAAACAATCATCGTCACACAATCACACATACCCGATCCTCAACCATAACACATGTAAAAGCCCCCCCCCCAAATCATGTTCTTCATCCTGCATCACAACACAATCACAGGAAAGACCAACAAGAGACAGGCATGCACATCAACAACCACACTCACACAGCACACATACACGATCATCAACGCATAACGCATGCACTCGCCCCCCCCCCCCCCCCCCCCCCCCCCACACACACACACACACACACACACTCTCTCTCTCTCTCACATGTTAATCCTTGTTGTCACAGACATAGTTCACACCATTCATAGTCCTTTCTGTCACAGTTCACAGCACTACAAGTCCTCACAGTCCCAGTTCACTTTACTCCAATCCTCCATCATATGTCACATCTATCCTGGTCACATAGTCACAGCTCTCATCACTCATTCTCACAGTCACAGTTCACAACACCCACTCTTCAGTCATATATGCTAGGATGTATGTGTATGTGCATGAATGCTTGTATATCTGCATGCATATTTGTGTTGGGGAAGTTCCTAATACTGAGCTGAACCCCAACTTGAGCAGGGACCAAACCCACGACCTCTCAGAGAGTGTCCAAGTGCTCTATGTACTGAATCAAAAATGTCCTGCAATAACTCTCTGGGCAGACTGTCAGTGAATGACAAGGGAGAAATATGTGACATTGGAAAGATAGCAGCTGTTATTTGAGCTCTTGGTGTCCAGATATGTAAAGCCAGTTCTTAAGCCTTTCACTCCCAAGAGCGGATCTATCTGCGGTCCAAGGGTCAGTCTCTTTCAAGTTAATTTTAAAATATCCCTTCCAGTAGGAATCACATGACTCGAGGTCATGTGACCCAGACCGCATGTCTGCAAATGTTTATGTTTTGTGCTTTGTACTTGGCCGATTTTGATCAGGTTTTTTGCAATATGTTCATCGTGAACTGGTTCAGTTTGGCAAAATGGCTTCCCGACACTCTACCATGGACGAAGAAGGTATATTTCGGATAGATTTACTGCTAAACTGCGACATTAGCGATGATGAAACTGAAGTTGAAGACGCATCCGAAGGCGATATCATTTCGGATACTGCGGTTAGAGCAGCTCCGACAGTGAGGAGGAAGAAGATGTCACAGATCTATCGAGCACATCAACAGGAAGAGAGCGTGGTTGTGCCACTTTGCGAAGGAGAGGTGCTGGATTTCGATCATGAGGTAGGCAGCGATCAACACCACAACGCGTTGCTGAGACGTGGGACCGTACTTTCCACACGGCCATTCCAAAGGACTATCCTCCATTCCATGGACAACATGGACCAAATCAGACACTGCCCCCTGATGCAGACATTTTGACTTTTTCAACTTGTTGTTCCCTCAAGATGCCATTGACTTGATCGTGCAACAAACAAATATGTATGCGCATCAGCGTGGAGGTGAATGGGACTATGACAATGACAGTGTGGAAATCCGAGCATTAATTGGAATGTTGTTCTTTGTTGGGATCCACAGGCTGCACATATAAAGTTCATACTTGTATAGGCTTCATATGATTTTTTTGTAATTTATAGTTGGAGAGGTCTGTTTTGAATGAGAAACACCAAAATAGACCACTTGTTCTTGGAAAATTGCATTTGTCATTTTGAATACATGTTGTCACAATGAACCTATTGAGAGTGTAATATATGTTCAGATATGTTCCTGCAACATTTTGGTCCACTTTGAGTAATGCTGTAAATTATGATACACTTTTTTGTTATCTTTTGGTTAATAAATTTGTCAAAAAGTGAGTTATTCCCCCTGAATAAATAGTTATTTGCCCTTGTTGACCTTGACATTGTCCTAGTTTGATTCTTTAATCATTTTCCTTCAAGAATATATATACTTTTGACTATCTATGTGCTTTTGTTTTTTCTCATATTTTTATTTCCTGGACACAATAAATTTAAGGCGCAAGATAGTTCTGGGAGTGAAAGGCTTAACTGGTGTTTGCCAAGTCTTGGCAAATACTGGCTGGACAGGTAATGCCTATAGCTATTGGGGCAAGATTTTCATGAGATCCCCTCAGAGCACAATGATGCAAAAAACCTATCGTTTTGTTTACATCTACCGCTATTGCACACTTACGGTTTGGGCATGGTGCCAATCGATGCCATATCAAAAATGTGCTTTGTTTGCGAGTTCTTGGCTTGTGTAGACAGTAAGTTTGTAGAGCTATCATTAGAACCAATAAATGGGAGTGCCCTCCCTTAGTTGACTCAGATCGCCAGCGGCACACGCAGACTGAAACACCGAGTTAATTAAGTTGTCTAAATTTTTCATGTTGCTGTTTCAAGAGTATGTAAATGTATATTCAGCTCATGGTGATGTAGCATTGATTGGAACTCTGTCCATCCAAACCTTATTTTCCTTGATTGCAGACTACTCTGGGCACATTGACCCAACTCCATCACCTTGATCTCCAAGACAACCATCTCTCAGACATTCCAGGTAAAGAGGTCGACTGGGAGGTGGCAAGTTTCGTCTCCTCCTGTCTGTCTGAGCATTAGTAACTTCTGAGACAACCAACTCTCCAGTTTTCCAGATAGGAATTGGGAACTGTTATTCTCATGTGCTCAGTATGCATATATACATATATTTCCTTTTACTTGACGCCTGGTCAGGGCAAAATAAATGTGCTAGCCATCACAATATTTGAAGTAAGAAACTGATACTGTGCTCATTTTGTTTGCTTGCTGACAGATGAACTGCTGCACTTACCAAACTTGAGTTACCTCAATTTGGACCAAAACAAATTCAAGGATCTTACTGACAGAATTGAGGAGCTCACTTCACTGGAGGAATTATATGTCAGGTATGGCTTCTACCTCTGTTGATGCATGAAGGTTTCTTGACTAGAAGAAGTTATTGTACCTTCTTAGTATGTAGTATTTGGCAATTGTGCTTTTATCATTTTTATTTGTTTTTGTCTGTAACACATGTGACTTAAATATGAACACCGAAGGCAGTCAACCTCAAAGGCCTTATCTGCTTTCATCTGACCATTTTGTTTTTCCCAGATAGCCCTTGAATATATTTAATTTAATTTAATTTTGTTTTGTTTTGTTTTTTTGTCACTAAATGAATATTTGATATTCATTGATGGTACGTTTCACTGGCAGGTTTCATTTGTATCTTCATCAGGTACAATAGTTTGCAGTCCCTACCAGGTGGCCTGTGTAACTTGCTCAACTTGAGGGTGAGTTGTCTGCCTTTTTCATCTCATGGTAAACTTGGTGTGCATATCTTTCTAACTAAACATAGCTCTGGAGCAGTGCACATGAGTTAAATAAAACAAACCATTAATTGGATTATCATGAGGATAAACAGAGCCTCAGAACAAGTAAGAAATTCTGACAATGGTACTGTTCATTTCGGATACTGCCCAAGGAATGAAAGAGATAAAGCAGAAGTTGCTTTTGACTATGGGAAGTAGAATTTTGCAACCTTTCTGGCTCAGCCTAAAGAGGAAAAAAATCAAATTATAAGAATGGAAAGGAAATCAACAATAGCAGCAAAATCCCCAAGAAATTCATCTCGTATTGAAAGAAAATGATTTTGGAAAATGACCATTTGCATTGTTTAGAATGGGAATTCACAGATGAAATTTGAAATAGATTTCCCCCCCCTAAGTTCCTAGTTTGGAAGTTTTTCAAACAGAACTGAGAATCATTTCTTTATGGAAGAATAATGAAAAAGTATTGCATATTCATATGGTGTGAAGTAGGAGTGATTTTTTTCTCTCAGTAGGATGAGGATGATCATTGAGAACTCTTAAGAAAAAGGGGGGAAAAAAGAAGTGAATGTGTTGGAAGTGGAAAAGAGTTTCTAAATAGAAAGTGTTTGTTGTGTGGATTGTGAATGATGTAAATCTACCACAAAAGTTGAATGAGCCAAATCCTGTGCTGTAGAGCCTGGGAGTGCAGGGGAATCCCCTGACTGGACTGCCCACCTGCTTGGGCAGTCTGGTCAGCCTGGAGCTGCTGGATGCATCCCACTGCCAGCTGACCTCTCTGCCCCACTCCATAGGCCAGTGTGTCGCCCTGGCCCAGCTTCGGCTCAGCTCCAACAGGTGGGTGGGCCTTTTGAATGCAATTAAAAGTTTAGCCAACATTTTTAAAAACTGAAAGATATAGTTTTGTGATTAAACAGAATCTTTTAGATGCATTATTGGGTTTGAGGTTGTTGAAGAGTGAGAGAGTTATCTCCCTTCTCTGACCATCTTGGGTCGCAGTTGCAGGCATGGCTGTACATTCCTCTTTGAGAACACATTACATGTTTTACAGTCATGCTGATGATACTTAAAGGTTCATGTAGAATTTCTCTGGGGCTATAAATTGATCAAGTGGACTCCGCCACTAGTAAACCTCTGTAGTGCAAGGCTTGAAACCTGAAGTGAACAACTTGTTCATTCCTTTGCTTGGACTCTGAAATCCTTTTTAAGTTCAGCAAATCTCTATTTTCAAAAAGATAGAAAGACAAATGTTACACACACACACACACACACACACACACACACACATGCACACACACACACACACACACACACACACACACACACACACACACACACACACACAAACACACACACACACACACACACACACACATGCACACACACACCATTTGCCTTTGGATATAATCAGGCGGAATCATGTTATTATACTATGCCATTGTCCAATCAAATGTGTGACCTGACTGCTGCACACTGGTGCCTTGTAGACTGCAGTGCCTGCCCCAGGAGCTGGGTCACCTGCAGAAACTGCAGAAGCTGCACCTGTCTGACAACCTGCTGATCTGCCTGCCTGCCTCCATGGAGGGCATGCCCATCCGCCACATCTACGGTCAGTTCTGTCTTGTCTCTCCATGCCCATCTGCCACATCAATGGTCAGTTCTGTCTTACCTCTCTATGCCCATCTGCCACATCTATGGTCAGTTCTGTCTTGTCTGTCCATGCATATCCATATCCACATATATGGTCAGTTCTGCCTTGTCTCTCATGCACATCCATATCTCAGGGTTCCTGTGGTCATTAAAAACATGGAAAAGTTGTGAAATTTGCCAAATATTTTTCAAGGGCATTGACAAGTTTGTTAAATTTTGGCTTAAACTGAAAAGTCAAGAAAATGTCTTCATTAGCTTTATTTTTTTGTTGTTGAGCTTCTCGGCATGCGATCGATTGCTACATGTCACATGACATGCAGTTACCCCTCTTGACTGGGCGCAATGTCTTTGAGCTGGAGAAGCAAAGCCAGATTTCCGATGTCAGTTGCTGCGATTTGAGCTGGAGAAGCAAAGCCAGATTTCCGATGTCAGTTGCTGCGATTTGGGAGAAGCCAGATTTCCGATGTCAGTTGCTGTGATTTGAGCTGGAGAAGCAAAGCCAGATTTCCGATGTCAGCTGCTGTGATTTGAGCTGGAGAAGCAAAGCCAGATTTCCGATGTCAGCTGCTGTGATTTGAGCTGGAGAAGCAAAGCCAGATTTCCGATGTCAGTTGCTGTGATTTGAGCTGGAGAAGCAAAGCCAGATTTCCGATGTCAGTTGCTGCGATTTGAGCTGGAGAAGCAAAGCCAGATTTCCGATGTCAGTTGCTGCGATTTGGGAGAAGCCAGATGCCCCTAGCAGTGCAAAAGAATCATACATTTTCACAGATTTGTGGAGAAAAAGTCATTACATCTGAAAGTCATGGAAAAGTTTTCAAGTGTGTTTCCTGGAAGTCTGCAGGAACCCTGATGTCCTCTTCTATGGTCAGTTCCTTCCAGTCTCCCCATGCACATCTGTAACTACATTGATGATGTCCTCTTCTATGGTCAGTTCCTTCCAGTCTCCCCATGCACATCTGTAACTACATTGATGATGTCCTCTTCTATGGTCAGTTCCTTCCAGTCTCCCCATGCACATCTGTAACTACATTGATGATGTCCTCTTCTATGGTCAGTTCCTTCCAGTCTCCCCATGCACATCTGTAACTACATTGATGATGTCCTCTTCTATGGTCAGTTCCTTCCAGTCTCCCCATGCACATCTGTAACTACATTGATGATGTCCTCTTCTATGGTCATTTCCTTCCAGTCTCCCCATGCACATCTGTAACTACATTGATGATGTCCTCTTCTATGGTCATTTCCTTCCAGTCTCCCCATGCACATCTGTAACTACATTGATGATGTCCTCTTCTATGGTCAGTTCCTTCCAGTCTCCCCATGCACATCTGTAACTACATTGATGATGTCCTCTTCTATGGTCATTTCCTTCCAGTCTCCCCATGCACATCTGTAACTACATTGATGATGTCCTCTTCTATGGTCAGTTCCTTCCAGTCTCCCCATGCACATCTGTAACTACATTGATGATGTCCTCTTCTATGGTCAGTTCCTTCCAGTCTCCCCATGCACATCTGTAACTACATTGATGATGTCCTCTTCTATGGTCATTTCCTTCCAGTCTCCCCATGCACATCTGTAACTACATTGATGATGTCCTCTTCTATGGTCAGTTCCTTCCAGTCTCCCCATGCACATCTGTAACTACATTGATGATGTCCTCTTCTATGGTCAGTTCCTTCCAGTCTCCCCATGCACATCTGTAACTACATTGATGATGTCCTATGTCTGTCTGCACCTGATCTAGTCTCTACATCCACATTCACATCTACATCTACAGTCAGTCCTAACTAGTCTCTTTATCCATATCATCGCCCTCTATGGTCAGTTCTAAATCTGACTGCATGATCAGTTCAAGTCTACATCTAATCTATACATTCTTATCCATATCTGTATTTATGATGGAGTGACTTAAGCCACACTACATAGTCAACAATGAAGCACATGTTGACTTCTGGCTAAGAAGCCTTCAGCCTTTATATTTTATGCTTTGTCTTTTTTATTCCTAAAATGGACCTGAAACCCTGACTCCTATTGTTATACATTTGGTATTGCATAGTTTGATGATGCTTTAAAGGTTGTAAAGTGTTGACTATCAAAGAAGAGTATTGAACAGAGACCCTGGCTGAAGGACTAGTTGTTTATTTTCTTAATATTTTTAGCATTAAAAATGTGCTTGAAACCTTTACCACACAATACAGTGCCAAAGGACTGAACATGTTCAGCTTATTCCAATAACAATTGATATGCAGAAAATCATATTGTGATGTATCTGGAGAATTTATGTGACTTTGAAATGAACATATTGCCCATGCACTGCAACAAGCAACCATGATGTAGCAGTGCATAATGTGAGTGTTTGATTTTTTTTTCAGTTTCAAAGAATCCCATGGAAATGGAAAATAACAACAACATTAATAACAACCTCAGCAACGACACAGGCGGCCCATTAGCCGAAGCAGAAGAAGCAGAACAGAGGGAGAATTTCCCCCCCCTGTTTGAACTTGCTGCCAGAGCTATTGAAGTTCACAAAGTTAAAGAGACATTTCTCCTGCCTCAGAAATTGCAAGGTATCCTGAGAGATATCTCACCAGCACTTAGTTTCATTTTTTAATTTTGGGAATTTTTTTCAGTTGTAACACTATTGCTTGTAAAGTAAAGAGTTACCTCTGGGTTAACCATTTTCAGCCAAGACATTATTAACCCATTATGACCTACAGCGTGTGATAAAAACGGCTTCCTAAAACCTGAGGTTTTTTCAGGAAAAAACACAAAGTCGACAACACTCACAAAAAAATTATCTCTTCACTTCTACACTTCCTAGAAACAAGAAGTACACCACTGTCAAATGCGATGCCTGCGTAGTATACGGTCTGAAAGGGAGATGTAACGCCCGTGTAGCATCCGGTCATAATGGGTTAAGCTTTGTGTAACTGCTTTTTTATGACTGAGAGAAAGAAAAGATGAAGCTGCTCATCTCTATATTTGTACTTAATTTGAGAGATGTATGGAGAGACAGACAGACAGACAGACAGATAGACAGACAGACAGACAGACAGACAGACAGACAGACAGACAGACAGACAGACAGACAGACAGACAGACAGACAGACAGACAGACAGACAGACAGAGAAGTGGGGGTGGGGTGGGGGCAGGTACAAATGTAAATACAACTTAAGTTTGGAATCGAAACCCAGTAAAGACAAGTAAATGTTGTACTTGGTATATCTGATGTTCAAAATGTACAAACAGATTTGTTGTAGAGCAGTCACTTAAAAACTTTTTTTTTCTTCATGTTTTTGTGTGGATATAACTTTAGATATCAACGAAACCTTGCTCCTTCTTCCTAATGGTTTCCTCTCACATCTTTCTTGCAGACTTGCTTGGAAACAGACAACTGTGCAATGCCTGTGGAGGCCCAGTCTTTGAATACTTTTCCTCCTCCATAGCCACAGGCCGGGTGGGTCGGCACCAGTACCCCCTGCAGTACATTCACTGCAGCCCCCACTCCCCTCTCAAGTGTGCTCGTGCCCCACCTGGTCTGCAGTCCTCCTGACTGATTGACTGGAGCCCTCTACCTTGCAGATGAGAGTCTACATAGTGCGCTCACTGCTTTACAGTTGAGAGCTCAATGACTTGACCAAGTGTTTTTTGCTTGGGAAGCTTCTTGCTTCCCTGTGGAATCATTCCAGTGGACAGTCTCCTTTCCCTCCTTGACCAAAGTGGCCAACTGTCAGGAGATAAATGTAACCAGTGCATCCTTTTAGCGGAGACAAGAGTGGATGGAATGTGGGGTCCTGTGGAGATCAGCTCGTCAAGCATGGTCCTCAGTGCGGTTTTGTTGTGTGGTTGTGTGTGGCACCTCTTGGAAATGCCTCTTCTCCATGTTTGTGTGTGTGAATGTCTCCCACACAGTTCTTCGATACATTGATTTTCAAGGTTTAAAATTGCACACTTGACTGCTCTTTGAAAATGGCAATCATCGGAGTTGTGAGAGATTGTGCACCATGTTGTTCATCAAAATTTGTTAAATTTTAAGATTCCAGGTTTGCAAAAGGTCATGCACTGTGTAATACTGCATGTGTTACTTCGTGAAGTTCCATATTTGATAGAAATTAAATGACTTTTGGGGGCTAATAGCTGGGATTCTGTATGTGGAAAAGTCATACAAAGGTGAGAGGCTATTGAACTCTGTGCGAAATGGATTCAGGGTATTATATATATATGACTGTACAATGTGTCTTGAGAATCTGTGAAACTTTTTCTCAGAGTTGACTCTGTGATTTTCAAGTGATCCACCTAAGTCATTCAGTTATGTGCAAATATTACAGATATTACAAAGTTTTGTTGCTAGTAGTTACGCTGCTAGCAAATGTTGTAGCTGCGTTCTATATGTATTTCATCTGTGTATTCCCTGCCATGCACAAAATACTTGATTAAGGGGTTTATTGTGCCTCCTAATAAGAAAATGGATATTTAGAGAGTAATTTCTGCTAAATTAGGATAAGGAATGGAATCCTTAACCAACTATGCATGCAGTTTTTTGCTTCAGAAAGGGTAATTTTCTTTTTGTTAGGTATTTCTTCCTAATCAGCATTTGTTTATCTAGCTTTTTTATTCCTGTTGATATCTAGTGCCGTGCTTTGAAATTCATGGTTTGATTGATTTTTGCACAGAGAGTAAATGGGAGTGAAGCTGATATCAGACCTGCCTACTCTCCCGAAAAAATCGGGAGACTCCCGATTTAGGCCTGCATCTTCCGACCTCCCGATTAGGCTTTGAACTCTCCCGATTTCAATAGCAGTGAACCCCTCACCCCCCCACACCCCCACCCCCACCCCCGCTCTCACGTTTCGGCTGATCTCTGAGCGAGCACTCCTATAGGGTCACAGGGTCATCCCCCCCCTTCCCACTCTCACTATTCAGTTTTCTAAGTGGTCTCATAGGGTCGTTCTCACCCCCCCCCCCCCTTCCCCCCACACCCCCCCCCCCCCCCCGACCCAGGCCTGTTTTTCAGAATCTCCCGAATTGGCCTTAGGAGGGGGGGGGGGGGGTAGGCAGGTCTGTGATATATGTGTGTGTGTGTGTGTTTCTTTTTCTTTTCTTTTCCATGACTTGATGTATCACACATCATTGCATGAGCAGCTGTCTTTCAATAGTGCTTCTATGATCTACTGCTGTTTAAAAACAATTTCTTTTGAAGTACTTATGAGGCTATTTGGGGGAATTCTGACAGTTCATTCCAATTGCAATTTTACAACTGACAAATCAGTATTCCTTTCTCTCTCTCTCTCTCTCTCTCTCTCTCTCTCCAAGTATTGACTTTTTATGTGTATTGTCCATAAACAGTGTATCTTTTTTGGTGCACTCCGACATACTGGATATGTTGCTGTTGTGTGAGTGACTGACAGATGGAATTGTATATGCATTGTATTTGTGGTCCTTCACCACAAAATGAGATGGAAGTGGTCTAATCTCATTTTGAGTTATCAGCCAAAAATAGTGAGAAGGGTTATGTATGTCAGCTTTGATATTTTTTAATAGATTTGGAACCTGCATCCAATTGCTCATACCATAGCATTGTGTTTTTGTTAAATTCTGTCATTTTCTTTGTTTATAATGCAAAAATAGGATTTTTTGCCTCCAGAAACAGGAGTGAAAATTTTGTATAGAAATTAGTACTTTGTTCACTCATGTAAACAGATCAGCCATGTGCTGTATATTCATAGAGTATATTCTTCCAACCCATCTTAGACTGTTGACTAGCCAGCATTTCATAGAGAGATTCTGAGGTCTTTTTAAAACAACATATAGCATTTTGTCCTTTTCATATGCAGGAATTTGTCATGTAATATGATGATAGCTTATTAGCAGTAATTTAATTGTGAAAATGCAAAAGTGTCTTCTGCATGAATTACAGCATCACCATCCCTGTGAGACTTGCTCAAAATAATGCATTTTCTCTCGCAGATGTAAAGGGATCTCAACAGAGTTGAAATTCAAGTTTTTCTCTCTGAAAGTTGTCTTGACATTGTGTTGCTTTTTTATGGACTACACAACCAATTCTTGCATAATTACATGTGAAAGGGAAAGTGCAATTTACTTTTATTTTTTATGGTGCAGTAGCAGAGAAAAGTGCTGTTTTAGCTGGAATGATATGGTATTTGCTTTCTCAGTCCAATTTTGCTGTGATATGTAAGTGACTTGTTTGAGAATTAATAATTATGTACAATATTCTCCCCTCAATTCTTCAATGCTTAGGATAGCTTCTTTTCCTGCATATCAGTGATGATCAGATCAATCTTGAAGTGTCTTTGACGCTTATTTTTGAAAGTTACACTGGCATTTGAGATAATCGCACAAAGGAAAATATGTTGCTTTTTTATTTTGCTAGTGAAAAATAGCTAATATGTGTTGTTTGTTTTTGTTTTTGGAATTCTGTTGTTCTTTCACAGCTAGTTCTGGTTATAGATCACTGTATTAGACCCTTGTGCTGTGCAGTACAATATATGCTTGCTTTCTTACTTAAGTTTTCTTGCTGTTTCTGGACTGACAAAATATGATGGGGTACTATGTGGAATATTTGAAATGAATGCAAACTTGTGTGAAGGCTAATGCACATACCAGTATCTTGTAATCAGAGAGTTGCAATTATTAAATGCTTTTTAGGTAAAACTTCACATAGAATCAAGATGAATGTCAAAATCGATTTGAACAAAATGTTGTGCATCATAACTTTCACATTAGCCTTAGAGTGTTTAACACCACACCAGGTGGGCTTGCAGCTGGTTAGTCATGGATTACTGCAAATTACAAGGAAAAAATGCTCTGGTTTTACTAGTCTTTGTGAGGGGAAAAATTCCTGTTAGAAATGGTGAGTCAAGCTAGATAGCAACCCAAGTCACACATAGTATCTCTGCCAACAGAAGGCAGGAGCTGATTTCTGTTTGAAGTATTTGAGTGTAGAGGGTGTATTGTTTACAGCTTGGATACAGTGCCAGCTTTGGAACTGAATTTATCTTGTATTGCTATATTTATTCCCATGTAGCCGAAACCCAGATCTCATGCTGGTTTTTCTGTCCAGAACACACTCTTGACATGGTGCATGGCTGTGGTGTGACCTTGCCTTTTGGAGAGAGCTTTTGATAGGAACTACACCATCTTAAGTGCTCATGCCTACAGTTTTCTAGTTTCCTCTGTAAAACTGGCTTGAGGTGGAGATGAGACAGGACTTTGTGGTGCAGGAATTGGACGATTTTGTTCAGTCAGTACTTGTCATTGCCGCGATTGTTCAAGAAAGTTGTTTGTGTACAAGTATAATTATGTGTGATTGTATTTCTGGTTAATAAATTACCAAGGGCTTCTCCTTGTTTTCTGTTTGTTTGTTCCCATCCACATGAACTATTTTCTGCAAAAACTAGTAAACACACACAAATTCATACTTTCAAACAATGAAAAATCCTACCACGGAAATTTTAACCCAAAGCCATTTTAATTTTCAAGAAAGAAAAGTAAACGTATTATAACGAAACAGCTTTTAATGCTTGTTACTTTATATGTCCCCCAATTAATAACTTCCTGTGGAATATGTTAATAAACTGCATTTAAAAGTGCCCTATGTAACAAGTATTCCTTCGAAAACATGCACAAGTGCTTGCACTCTCACGCACATCTGCTGATCCACATGCTCAGAAAACTGGTTCTCCTCAACCAGTCCGAATGATTCTGTTTGTGTATACATGATAGGGAGACTAGAATGATCAAAATTGGGGATAAAACAGGTGCGCTCGCGCGCACACACACACACACATACATATGCACGCACTTGCACGAAAAGCCCGGCCGAAAAAGAAGCATTTTTCTGTGTGGGAGTGAAGGTAATCTGCGGACAGTACTTTCATGAGATGTGCGTTTGAAGTGAGGTATCAGTATCACATGGTCACTAGTACTCTTCGCCCTCTCTGGTATACACACGAGAAAACAAAATGTTATGAATTGTTTTAACATAATGCTCTCCATTATAGGTAAAACTGCCGCTCTCGAACATTAGTGTTCTTTTCATCGAATGAATGGGTGGATGGATGAATGAATGGAGTTTTGCGGCCTATCAGCCTTTGTAGACTAAGTAAGGCTACTATATACTCCTGAAATAAACTGAATTAGTTTGAGTAAGCGTTTCCCAAGTTATTCGCCTTTTACGAATCGCGTAGGGAGACGCGGTGGGTCTGTTCTAACTCCTGGGGAGGGGCTGCTATTGCGGAGGGCCGTTATTGCGGGGGGCCGCTATTGCGGGGTTTTTTTTGGTCAAAAGCTCTTAAGGCCATTTTGATTCTTTTGTCCTAAAACGCCTTAAAAAAAAAACTTTTTGTTACTTTTTTTTTTAAGTGTGTGTGTTACGGGTGAAGCCTTATATTCTAACTCCATCCCACGTTTGACTCTCAACGTGTGGTCTATACGCCCTAACTCCAGGGCCCGACGCTGATGTTGGACACAATCGTGAAAAAATTAACGCGTCCGGGCTTAGGTGAAACTCCCCGGACAGGCTAAGTCAGTCAGGCGGGGTGGCGGGTGCGGCCTAGGCTGAGCGCTATCGGTAAAACCCGAAAATTTTATTTTATTTTTCCCAAAAAAGTAACTATAATTATATGGTTTTTTAGGCGTTTTAGGACAAAAGAAACAAAATGGCCTTAAGAACTTTTGACCCCCCAAAAATCCCACAATAGCGGCCCCCCGCAATAGAAAATAAACGAAAAAATTTCTAAGTTAAAAAAAGTAACAAAAATTTTATGGTTTTTAAGGCGTTTTAGGACAAAAGAATCAAAATTGTCTTAAGAACTTTTGTTATTAAAAAAATCCCGCAATAGCGGCCCAAATAGCGGCCCTCCGCAATAGAGAGCCGACCCCCTAACTCCCTACCCACAGGGATATTTTTTCTCGAACTGCCCAAAATTAACCCCTTTGCATGTCTATTACTTTCTTCTTCTTTCTCTAGTCTGCTTTCGATTCAATTATTAATATTGTAATTTCTCAATTTATCACATAGCAAAACGTTTATTAGACCAGTGAAGAACAAAATGCAAAAGAAAAGGGTAAATGCATGAAAGCCTGGCATTTTCATAGCATTACCCTTTGCTTTGGGCAATACTGCTTTGCTGCCAATAGCACAGGATCTTTGGCAATAGATCGCATCTGATCGGCACATTTTATCGTGATCCCAAAATGATGGTCTTTGGTGACCGGCCTCAAGCAGCAAGTTTACACTGTAAAGAGGACCCCCACCAATGTATGTTCTGTGACCCCACTTGCTGTGCACGATAGCAAAAGATCCTTTGACGATAGCTAAAGACCCCGGGGTATTTGACGATAGCGAGTCAGCAGGGGAGTAACTACTTAATAATGTTTTCTCAACAATAAAAATAAAACAAAATCTTCTTACCAAATGAATATTTGTTAGTCAAACAACAATTCGTTATATTCTCGGAATAAAAAGTATTTATTTCGATTATTTTTAAAAAATGAACAGTTTCTCCGGAGCTCAGTACCGGTTTTCTGAAAGCGTGCTCGTCAAGATGGCAGCCGAGGCAATGCGAGCGAATGTTGCCAGCCTTCTGAAAGGCATTGACAGGTAAACCTGGGTTTAGTGCGATTTGCAACGCGTGATGTGTATTGTATGTTTGGTTAAGTCATCAGGAAACATTATTTCTTCTTGCCTTTTCGCAGGTACAATCCTGAGAACTTGGCCACGTTGGAGCGATATGTTGATCTTCAGGCGAGAGAAAACACATACGATCTGGAGGCAAATCTTGCCGTATTGAAACTGTAAGTAACGCTTATACGTTGAAAATTTTATTTTCAATTGATTGAGTAAGGTGATTGGTATGCTTATGATATGTCTTTTACTTTGTAGTCATGAACGGATTAGATATCCGTTTCCATCTGTTGAGCTGTTTCTATCTTGTCAAATGGTTGCTGATCAAGTTGGAACTTGGATAGCTATGACTGTGTCTGTATTCACGTAGAAACATAGGCGTTTCGGGTTAAGTTATTAAGCTGAAGCTAGCCGATGCGCACCCTAGCTGCTGCCGATTGCAATTTAAATGTAATCAAACAGTTTCATCATGTTCTCGCTTGAAATAGTGCTGGTTTATAATACATGCATGTAATGCGTTCAAGCCAGTGTGTGGCAGTGGAGGTTGGATGCAGGTTTTGTGGCAGGGTCTGTCACCCATTTTCTGGGAGGACTGGGCGCCAGGTCCCATGAGGTCTGTAGGGTCACGGGGAAGCTGCAGAGGGTGGCGGAGTCCATGTCCCTGTGGATCTGGCAGACCAGGGAAAGGTCAGGTTGACTTACCAGTGATCCGATGCTGTGCCCCACCCCCACCATGGCCAGACTGGCTGCTTCAGGCCATCCTTGGCTGAGCTACTTTAGTCGCCCCGAAAGCTAGACAGCCAATGGTTCCATCTGATGAGGGGAGCATCAAGCGGCTCTAGTCATATCTAACCCATTAGACACTATGACCAAAGACCCTATATACACTAAGACCGCGCACTCGAGCAATTTTCCATTACGCGAAGCGAGGTCAGAATTTAGAGTTACGTCCCTTTGCGAGAACATGCTGTTCCGCGATTACCAGTGTTGTGACATAGAGACTTCGGTCGGTTTCGAATACTGTTTACAAAGGGTAAGAGGTCTAAACAATTGTTTTTTTTCAATTCGAACTTAATGCAGGATTTCTTACCGTCAACCACACATCGTGCACACAATAAAGAAAAAAATCTTAACTTACTTTAATTGTCCAGCAGAGATTGCAGCGAGGTGCATGACGAGGCTCACACGAGTCAGCAGAGATCGAACGAATTGTCAAATATTTTCAGTCAATGTTGAAGCGTGGCTCCGTGTGAGCAAAGATTCCTATATATATGAGTCATTCTTTGCTCCTCGTGCCTAAAAGGGGGAAATAGACCCAATTTTGAAATTTTCTAGTGCAATATTTTATCTTATGGCATTGCAAAGTGAACAACTCTATCTGTTTGAATATGTTAACACAAAATCAGTAGATTTTTTCTTGCAATGTAAACTCAGATCTTAGGGGGGGTGGCCATGATGGTAACCTGCATGATGTGGTGTCACAAAAGCCTGCCAATAAATGTTTAATTTTTTTTTTTGCAGAAAATCATTAATAAAATTAGAAAACCTCGTATTACTACTCAATTGTATGTTTTTCAGAGATACCAGGTAAACATTAAAAAAATTGTGACGCAAGCAATAGTGTGACACCACGCGCAGGTTACCACTCCCACCGTTATTTTGCTATGCAAAACTAATTTTCATAAAATGATCCAGATACTCTTGCCATATGTTTGCCACATAAATACAGATAAAATTACACCAGTGAAAGAAAATCTGATAACTTTTTAATACAAACTTTTTAATAAAAACAGAAAATGGTAACCTGCATGTGCGTGACACCATTTCATATCAAATTGAGGGGGGGACACACAAAATGGCAGTTTCTATATTAAAGAATCAAAGAAACAACATTAAAAATAAAACAGGTGAAAAACTTTATAATTGGTCTTCATCACTCTCTCTCTCTCTCTATTTCTCTCTCTATCTCTCCAGCAAACGCACAGTTGTCGCAGGTAACTCCGGTCATCAGCTTGAGAGAGAAGTCTCTCTCTCTCTCTTTCTCTAATTATAATTTTTAAAAATAATGTCCACGTCCACTCTATCTGTTTGAATATGTTAACACAAAATCAGTAGATTTTTTTCTTGCAATGTAAACTCAGATCTTAGGGGGGGTGGCCATGATGGTAACCTGCATGATGTGGTGTCACAAAAGCCTGCCAATAAATGTTTTAAATTATTTTTTTGCAGAAAATCATTAATAAAATGAGAAAACCTCGTATTACTACTCAATTGTATGTTTTTCAGAGATACCAGGTAAAAATTAAAAAAATTGTGACGCAAGCAATAGCGTGACACCACGCGCAGGTTACCACTCCCACCGTTATTTTGCTATGCAAAACTAATTTTCATAAAATGATCCAGATACTCTTGCCATATGTTTGCCACATAAATACAGATAAAATTACACCAGTGAAAGAAAATCTGATAACTTTTTAATACAAACTTTTTAATAAAAACAGAAAATGGTAACCTGCATGTGCGTGACACCATTTCATATCAAATTGAGGGGGGGACACACAAAATGGCAGTTTCTATATTAAAGAATCAAAGAAACAACATTAAAAATAAAACAGGTGAAAAACTTTATAATTGGTCTTCATCACTCTCTCTCTCTCTCTCTATTTCTCTCTCTATCTCTCCAGCAAACGCACAGTTGTCGCAGGTAACTCCGGTCATCAGCTTGAGAGAGAAGTCTCTCTCTCTCTCTTTCTCTAATTATAATTTTAAAAATAATGTCCACGTCGATCCAGCTGGGCCTCCAAGACTTTCTCCACTTCATCAAGCAAAACAATTGCTTCATCTGCAATGTCAGGAAAGTAATAAGAAGCACCCTGCTTCTTTAGAAACGAGATTTCCACCCCACCCAAGTCCGACCTGACAGTTTTGACGCATCCTACAAACTGCTGAAGCTGAACACGCGATGCTCTCGGTTCATCGTCAAAAATGCTCAAAATATCCTTGCTATTAAAAAACGAGATCTTTAATTCAGTAAAGAAAAGCATTACAAACAGTTGCAAACTCAACTCCGTGCATGATGTAGTGAAAATGAAGACAAATTAGCAACAACACGTTCTTGCTATAGTCCGTTTAAACATTGCTTCGTCAGTCGAGACGCTAACAATATGCCGCCTGACTGACTTCGCGCGCCTGGGGAGCTATGCTAAGATCTGGCCGCATTAATGTATCTGCGTGTTGTGACAAACGTCTTGCTCGGCGGTACTGTACTCCATGCACCTTAACGGTCTGCGTGATTCGGGTGTAATCTTAAGCTAAACGGCGATTATTGGCGCTGCTCAATTGGTCGAAGTGGGAATGTTTAAACGGACTATAGCAAGAACGCGCATGCGCAGAATCATTCGCTATGACTCGAGCTCATCGGCGTCTGTCGTAACTTGCGCACTTCAACAAGTGTGTGTGTGACGCCTCACTGAATTTGGTGTAACACGTGTTACTACGTGGTAATTTGCCGTAAAACGTCATCAAGTCTTATGAAGTGTTAGAAAACTGATCTTCCAAGCCCTTTCTGACCCCGCGAAAATTTCGCGCTGTTAAAATATTTATCTAAAACAAACTGAGGTAACCTGCGTGATGAACGTGACGCCAAAATCAAAATAATTCAGGTAAAGTTCCATGCAGTAGCTGTGTTGTCATAAAACTAAAATTATTGTGTTTGTTTCATTGGTTTTTCAGTTGAGACTAAAATTTTCCTTCTGTGGTAGATACATCGTCTGCTAGATCGGTTTTTCATGGTCGGAATTTTGTGACGCCACGAGAACGCAGGTTACCCTTCATTTGAACCCCAATTTTTACAGTGATAAACAAGCAAGCGACTGCAATACATTAGTCTGCTGCTTTATTTGATCAATGATATTCACCAAAAGAAAAAGTACTTGAGGATTATTATCATTGGTGTTTAAGAAAGGAAGGTTTTTAGAGCAAGGGGTCAGCATTCCTCTTTTCCGGCGCCATTTTGTGCACTAAATTTAAGGTCAAACCCAAATTAATAATGTTAAAAACGGGATATTTGTTATGAGGCTGATTTTCCAGTTACATTGACATCAGCAAAATGCATTAGTGACTTTTTTTCTTCTTCAAAAGTCACTATTCATTGATAAATTTTAGTGTAAACGTAGTGCACCCTCAGTGGCACGAGGAGCAAAGAATGACTCATATAGGTCTTTGATGAGAGGAACATGAGTTTGCTATTGAAAAAGCAACAGTCCAGTCTTTCTCTGGATCGCATATTTACAGTTTAAATCTTTCCAGTCATGTTTTCATCGCACAAGTTTTCTGCCTTGGGGCCAGAGTGCAGGGAAAGTTACAGGTGGCAAAGTTTGATGATTTTTCTGTTTCTTTTCAAGCACTTCTGTGAAAACGATGCAGTGCAGTCTTTCAGTGTAGAGTTAATTCGCACTGTGAGGAAAGTGCTGATTATGGAAGTCTTGAGGTTGCACATTCTCTGTGGGCACTCGAGCGATGGTGAATCGAGTTCCTTTTCAAGTAGGGAGACGAGGCGGGTTTTCACTCCGTCGGAATGCAGTACTCTCTCGATGTTTTTCTTGTGAATCGCCTCCAACTTTTCAACTGCTTGTACAAGATCTGCACCTGGTACAGTGAGCCCACCTTCTTCGGCATCATTAAATTCTTTCCGCAGAATGAATAGCTCGTTGTTGCTCCCTGTGTACAGTCCAATCATCTTCTCCGTGCATGATCCACACACGTAGCTTCTTGTCCAACTTGTCCAATTTCTTTTGCTTCTGGGATGAACTGGTGGTGGGAGCATCGGGTGGAAGATCAGCACAGGACTGATTTAACCCACTCGCTTCGGATGGAACGCGCACGTTGCATCCCCCCTTCGCTTCGGGAGCGACGCACGCGTCTCATCTTACCCTCGCGGTGTTTACGTCGAGATCTAAAATTAGCAACGGTAATGGCCGACTTATCGCAATGCCTGCTGGGAAGCAGAGTGACTGCGCACTACGCTAGTGAAAGTTTTATCGAAATCGGACAAGTTTTAGCTGTATTGTGGCGATTTTTGTCGAGATTTCGACTGACGTTCTGACTTTTTTCGCGTCATCGCCGACTCCGCATCGGATAAGTGCGAAGGAAGCGACATCGATGCCGATTTTAATTCTGATTTCGACGATGTCGATGCGCCGGAAGATCCGCTTCAATCTAGGACCAGTGGATGCGAGAGATGTTGGAGGAGGAATCGTCGGAGGAAGAGTTTCTAGGCTTCCAAGGATCGTGGCAGACAGAAAATTTTCGTTCTCGCACACGACACGCCTTTCGACGCGCTCAAGGAGTGAAGATTGGCATCCCCTCGGACGCAAAGCCTCTTCATGTCTTCTCTCTGATCTTCACACACGCGATGTGGGAAAACGACTTGTGACAGAGACAAATCGATATGCTGAGAGAGAGAGAGAGAGAGAGAGAGAGAGAGAGAGACAGAGGAATCCACCTCCTGCCAGCTCCAAGTAATGTAAAAAAATCATGATTTTTGAAAGACTTTATCACTTGCTAATGCATGCCTATTTTTGAAAGACTTTATCACTTGCTAATTAATGCATGCCTATTTTTGAAAGACTTTATCACTTGCAAATGCATGTCTTGCACCTTTTCTCTTTATATTATCTGTCATGTCATGCATGTGCTTCATGTTTACCTTTATCTGAGTGAAAAAAGGCATGGTGAAAATTACTTTGTGATCATGTAAAAAAAAATTTTTTTTTTGCGATTTCATGTCATGTACCATATTTGCTGTATCTCATGAACAAATTGATTTAGGACTTTGCATTTTGTTTCAGCAGATAGCTAAATGAGTAAATTATCCATTAAGAGTCTGTTTTGAGCTTATTTGGGAGGTTTTCTTTCTAAAAACCATAATTTTGAACTGAAAATCAAGGTGAATGTGTCCGTTTTTGCACTATTTTCTAATTTTAAAAAATAATTCCTAAATTTTGACTTGTAGTGTGTGGTATTTGATTGTATGAGCTTGTAGCAATGGATGTCAGCTTTAAGACAATGCTTATTTTGTGTCTCTGTAATTGTTACAAGTGGAGTTAATAAATTTTTTGTAAACGTACCCGACTTCTTCAGTTTTTCTGAAAAAGGCTCAGGTTTTCAGGACCCTTTTGTGTATACCGTCATAGTGTCTAATGGGTTAAGTCACTGTCAGGAGAATGTGGTTCTGCATTTTGTTCTTTTTCCCCAAAGCTCAAGTCATGAACGGAATTTCGTTTTTTCTGTGGATACGATCGCTTTTGTGAAACTCTGGGCGGGGGATTTGGTACCTCAAAAATGGTAGAAATGGCATTCCAAACTATAGTCTGTCCTTCTCAGCCGGACGCAGGAATTGATGTGATTCAAAATGGTTACTGCACAGCAAATAGCCACCAGAACGCAGTTGAATGGCACTTTTCCCTATTAAGTCTTGACGTCTTGTATTCTGGACCCATTTTTGGCATCTTTCCTCTTCTCGGGGGAAGTGGAAAAACGAAATCCCACGGCAGTCGTATTTGTATCTGGCATTGGAGCACGCAATCGCAGAGTAGAAACCACCCCCGCTCCTTGACCTTTGCCGCTTCATTTTTCTGAACTTGCAGTGCAGCCCAAAACACAAGAAATTAGACTTCGCTGTTCTCCATGGGGAGCTGGGCTTAACGTCGTCAAAACTGACTCGCCTTTTTATGTCACATCACACATATGGTGTTCCTAAGACGGGATCGTCGTCGTCTCTCTCCCATCGCATGCATCACCACTCTCCCCTATCCCTCTCCATCCCTAGACTGTCGTCTGTATGATCGTCTCTATTATTGGGTTCTGGTATTCTTTCTCCCTCCGTCCATTACAGTGGGCAGATGGGGTCAACAGTGTCAGGAAAAAAACAATAACCGTACTTGGCCCAGCGGAAGAGTGGCGCCACGACAGCGTGAGAGAAAACAACGATGCTGAGAGACATAAGTTAGGGTCAGGTCCAGACAGGAAGACAATAGTAAACAGATAAGGGTGGAATGAGAGAGAGAGAGAGAGAGAGAGAGAGAGAGAGAGAGAGAGAGAGAGAGAGAGAGAGAGAGAGAGAGAGAGAGAGAGAGCCCAGCTACGTTATGTACATAGACAGAAATTTACCGTCTAAAACCAAAAGAGTAATAAAATTAACATGCATGGTTTCAACAAACATCCAGAAAACCTATACATACCTTGTACATTATAATTCACACCAAACTTTATTCCTTTCACACACCACACGCACGCACACATGCAATGTTGTCAACGCAGCGCTCAGAAGTAGCATGCGAATAGGGGGAGGTAACTCTCAAAGAAACCTCGCTCAAAGTATCGGAGTGAGTCATCTTAGTGTATATAGGATCTTTGCTATGACGGTATACACAAAAGGGTCCTGAAAACCTGAGCCTTTTTCAGAAAAACTGAAGAAGTCGGGTACGTTTACAAAAAATTTATTAACTCCACTTGTAACAATTACAGAGACACAAAATAAGCATTGTCTTAAAGCTGACATCCATTGCTACAAGCTCATACAATCAAATACAACACACTACAAGTCAAAATTTAGGAATTATTTTTTAAAATTAGAAAATAGTGCAAAAACGGACACATTCACCTTGATTTTCAGTTCAAAATTATGGTTTTTAGAAAGAAAACCTCCCAAATAAGCTCAAAACAGACTCTTAATGGATAATTTACTCATTTAGCTATCTGCTGAAACAAAATGCAAAGTCCTAAATCAATTTGTTCATGAGATACAGCAAATATGGTACATGACATGAAATCGCAAAAAAAATATTTTTTTTTACATGATCACAAAGTAATTTTCACCATGCCTTTTTTCACTCAGATAAAGGTAAACATGAAGCACATGCATGACATGACAGATAATATAAAGAGAAAAGGTGCAAGACATGCATTTGCAAGTGATAAAGTCTTTCAAAAATAGGCATGCATTAGCAAGTGATAAAGTCTTTCAAAAATCATGATTTTTTTACATTACTTGGAGCTGGCAGGAGGTGGATTCCTCTGTCTCTCTCTCTCTCTCTCAGCATATCGATTTGTCTCTGTCACAAGTCGTTTTCCCACATCGCGTGTGTGAAGATCAGAGAGAAGACATGAAGAGGCTTTGCGTCCGAGGGGATGCCAATCTTCACTCCTTGAGCGCGTCGAAAGGCGTGTCGTGTGCGAGAACGAAAATTTTCTGTCTGCCACGATCCTTGGAAGCCTAGAAACTCTTCCTCCGACGATTCCTCCTCCAACATCTCTCGCATCCACTGGTCCTAGATTGAAGCGGATCTTCCGGCACATCGACATCGTCGAAATCAGAATTAAAATCGGCATCAATGTCGCTTCCTTCGCTCTTATCCGATGCGGAGTCGGCGATGACGCGAAAAAAGTCAGAACGTCAGTCGAAATCTCAACAAAAATCGCCACAACACAGCTAAAACTTTCCGATTTCAATCAAACTTGCACTAGCGTAGTGTGCAGTCACTCTGCTTCCCAGCAGGCATTGCGATAAGTCGGCCATTACCGTTGCTAATTTTAGATCTCGACGTAAACACCGCGAGGGTAAGATGAGACGCGTGCGTCGCTCCCGAAGCGAAGGGGGGATGCAACGTGCGCGTTCCATCCGAAGCGAGTGAGTTAGTTCTCATGCATGTAATATGTTCAAGCTTGTTGCACATTCTTTCCACCGTATGATTGATGATTGGTGTGTTGAAGGTACCAGTTCAACCCTAACTACTACCAGACAGAAGTGACATCAGTCATCCTTCTGAAAGCCCTGACCAACCTGCCCCACACGGACTATGTCCTGTGCAAGTGTCTGATTGACTTGGCAAGAGTATCCTTCTCTTTGATTATAGACAAGAATGCATTACTGAAGCTTGGAAGTGGTACTGAGGCAAGCCTTGCTTGTGACATGTGTGTGTGTGTGTGTGTGTGTGTGTATGCATATGTAGATGTAGATGCATACATTCAAGATGCTCATAATTATACATAATCAGACTAAAGCAGCTGCATACACAAGCAAAAATAGTTATACACACACACACACACACACACACACACACACACACATTGATGCACATGCACATAGTTTTTTCTTTGTGTACTCATGAAATATCTGAGTTTTACACTTCTGTCTTTATTTGTCAGGCTCTCCCCCAATGTCTCATACTATCTCTCTCTCTCTCTCTCTCTCTCTCTCTCTCTCTCTCTCTCTCTCTCTCTCTCTCTCTCTCTCTCTCTCCCCCTCTCCCTCCCTCCCTCCCTCCCTCCCCCCCCCTCCCTCCCCCCCCCCCTCCCTCCCTCCCCCCCCCTCCCTCCCCCCCCTCCCTCCCTCCCCCCCCCCTCCCTCCCCCCCCCCCTCTCTCTCTCTCTCTCTCTCTCTCTCCTCGTCTCTCTCTCTCTCTCTCTCTCTCTCCCCCTCTCCCTCCCTCCCTTCCTCCCCCCCCCCCCCCCCTCCCTCCCCCCCCCCCCCCTCTCTCTCTCTCTCTCTCTCTCTCTCTCTCTCTCTCTCTCTCTCTCTCTCTCTCTCTCTCTCTCTCTCTCTCTCTCTCTCTCTCTTTCTCATGCTCATGAAAATTTTATGTTGCAATCACATGCAAGAGTAGGCATATTTTAACTTTTTATAATTATGTATTTTTTTTAACCATGTCTTCTCCAGAGATTTTGTGACTTTTTAAAAGTTATGTATAAATCTCTTCCAAAACATAACTATTCTCTTGTGATCAGTGTGTATGATGTATGTGTGTGTGTGTGTGAAAGAGAGAGAGAGACAGATTTCGATGTTGGCATTAATAATAAATTCTTAACATTGATTTTGAAGTGTTGAGTAGCTTTTATCCATTCCGAGAAGAAAAATGGAGATAAATTACATGGCCTTGACAGTATCAGTTTGAAGAGGAACCACTCACCATCATCAATGGGATTGCAGAATTTCTGGAAACCTGCAGATTCCAGGAGATCTGGGTAGGTAGACTTGTTTTCTTCCCCTCTTGTCATGAACACCTTGCTGAGTGACAAAAAGAGAAGCAAGCAAAAGACAACAGATCTGCAGGCCTCTGTTCAGGGTCCTGACATTAATGTTGGATGCAGTCACTGTTGAAATGTCTCTGGTTCGAGAGAAAGGGTTGTGACATTTTTTTTATATGTGCAGTTTGAATTGGTGCAGTAATTTACTGATTACTGATAGTAAAGTTAAAAACAGTGTAACGTTGAATTTTGTGTGTGCCTGGGCTGCAGTTAATGCTTTAATCAAATGCACAAAAACAGAATAATAATTTGGAATCTAGTTTATACAAATTTGTTTGACTGTTGTGAGATGGGTTGACCCTGTCACAATATGTGAACACACATGAAAAAACAAGGCTCAAATGACTAAATGAAGTATTTTAATCTCTTTTTTTGGTCATGCATATTCCAGAAAATACACCATGTTCATAGAGGAAATCTTTAATCGTTTTACAGTGACATAATTATCAGGAAAATGTATGCATGACTCATGTGCTGATAACTTTACTCGGCGTGATCTCAAAAAGTGAATGGTCGTGTATTTTGGAGATCTGCTTGCTTCATCCACTGCACTTCTGTTGGTTGCAGGATGTTCTGGCTCAGCAGAGTGTTCTCATTGGAGGCGTCACGGGCTTTGATGACTCCATACGCAAATGTGAGTCTTGGGTTCTGTTGCCGTTTTTCTGAGATATAACTAGTTTTCCTGTGTGATGCATATCCTATTCACCCCCACCCTCTCACTGAATCTTCCCTTCCTTAGGGCATTGCTCTGCTCTCTTTTGTCAACTGTGATGTGATGAATATATAAAACTTAAATGAGAGAATGAAGATTTGGCATGTTTAGTGAAGAGTTGACATGTTCCATAGAGATTAACTTATTCCCTTAGAGTTTACACATTTCTTCACATTCCTTGTATGTTATGGTTAAAAATAGACCCACTGTGGGATTCACAAGTGGCGAGTTACAAGGGAAATGGAGACTCAGCTTGCTCATGTTCTACCTAGCACTACTGATCCTCATTATCAAGTGTGCATTATAGTCTATGAAGGCTGATAGGGGGAAAAAACTCCATTCATCTCTCTCTTCTCCAATTTTCTGCCCATACTACAGCTCTGATTTTATGCTCAAGTTGCAGTTATGTTATGTGGAGATACCAATTTACAATGAGTTTCAAGTATTTTCAAGTTGAAGTGAATCCTCACCCCCACTGTTTCATGTGCAGAATGATGCAGCTTGCCTGAAACATTTGTGACAAGGTGCACTTGTGTGCCACCATTCAAACCCTGGGAACATCCCAATGAGTGCCCTGAGACGATAGTGGCAACGGGGACGTTGCAGATCAGAACCCCGGGACGAGTGTGACAAGGTGCACTTGTGTGCCACCATTCAAACCCTGGGAACATCCCAATGAGTGCCCTGAGACGATAGTGGCAACGGGGACGTTGCAGATCAGAAATTGGGACGAGAAAGTGTGACAAGGTGCACTTGTGTGCCACCATGACCAATCAGTTTTGTTCTTTCATTGTTAGTTTCCGCCCACGTGCTATTGTTTCGCCCCACCCTTTCCTGTTGTGATGTTCTCGCCCTCCTATTTCCCCTCCTTTTCCCACCTGGGGCCGTGGTGACGTTTTTTTCTCTCTCTGACGTCATTCCTCTCTGAGTTCATTTAGACTGACCATGGGGTAACGGTAAGTTGGAAAAATCAATGGCTTTGTAATTTTTCTTGTAGTTATTCTAGTTTATGATAAGGCTGTTTTCTATGTAGTCAGGATAGTTCGATACTATGACTATATGGGATGTTGGATCTGACAGTCTGTTGCTGTGTTGTTAGTGGCCATCACTGCCAGTAACCAGATAATTGTGTCAGAGTGTAAGCCTTGGATGGAGATGTATTTGGAGATACATGTGCTTGGTCATCTAATGATAAGTCAAAGTATTCTACAACTTAAGTTGCTCCTGTACAGGAATAGACATGATAGGATGACATTCATGGGCTATTGGTAGCTAATTTGTAAGTGTTATTCTCCATGGATAACTTACTGGTTGGCTTGGTTGTCAGGTGGAATTTAGAGTTATCGGGCTGTATTCAAATGGCACATACTGGTGACCCATTCACAGTTGCCAGATGGAGTTTAACATTATCAACCCCGTTTCGGTCACGAAGTCATTACCATTTCTCTTTTGGCCTTTCCCCCTCCTTTTTCTGACATCACAAGTCAAACTGTCAATGCCATAAACTGTCTGGACTATTTCATTATTTGATGCTGGCATTTATGTCTAATTATCCCATTTTAGTTTTGATGGTTTTGATACTCTGACTAATGTGTTGTCTTGGTTTATTTTAGTCTGCCATCGTGCTTTTGGTATAATTGTGTTAGTATCAGATTAAATATTACATACTGAGAAAACCTTTTCCTAATTGTTTCTTTTCAAACATATCGAACCTATTTCCCATTTTCAACCTTTCCCTATGTCCCATTTTCGTTTCCCCCCCCCCCCCCCCCCTTTCCACTCGGTACCATTACACATTGATGTGCCTGCACATTCAGATTGCTGTTACAGTTGATGCATTATTACACTTGTTAATTTGTTTGGCCCATTGTTAAGCCTCTTTTTAAACTAGTCACTCTGGAAAGGGCCATTTATCCTGAATAACTTTGGTTTTGGATTGCAGACATCTGCCATGTAGTGGGAGCCACCTACCAGACAATTGACTTCAAAGTATTGAAGTCTCTGCTGGGCAACATTGCAGGTATGAAATGATCATGAAGCCTTGTCCTCCTCCATCATGTGCATGATCTCTCCTGCCATCTGTTCTCCCTCTTTATGATTTTTAGCATCTAAGTAGGAAGCATCTAAGTAGGAAAGGAAGATAATTCTTCACTCACATTTACTTCTTTTTAACCCTGGGATGTTATTCTTTGGGTTTGATGAAAATTATGTCAATCATGAACTCATATTTTCTTCCAACGTATTATCAATTCATACATGAAAGGCTGACAAAACGTGTAGTGTGATGAATTCCAACCTGTAGAACACACCATGTGCAGGTCTGTTTATGAACTTTCCAGACTCCACAGTGACGCAGTGGATCTCCAAGTATGGCTGGTCCATGAAGGAGGAAGGCCTCATTTTCATCGCCAACCAGGAGGAGCTCATCAAGACCAAGAACATCACAGAGAAGATCAGCTTTGACAGTGAGTTTTTTTTAACGATGAAAGGAGTTTGATGGCCTGTCAGCTTCCTCAGGCCATTGATCACGATAAGCCATTCGAGCTGGCTAGAGCAAGTCACACTTTCCCTAGGTATTCGCTTCCTACGAATTGCATCGGGATACGTGCCGAGTCTACTCTTTCCCCCAACCCATAGGGGGCGAGTCCTTTGAAGGGCACTGGCTCTTTGCCTATTGTGGCTTCAGGAAAGACTTGATCCATTTCATGCACTTTCTCTTGTAGTAATTAACCCTTATCGTGGTACTAGTTTATGCAGAAGAGGCTTCTCTACAGTCTACAGCTTGGCCAATCAACAATTAGGGCGATTGTATGCGCGTTAGAGTACAAATTATGGTCTACTTCCTATACGAATCGAAATGAAATTTTGAGGCAACATGTCGCGATCGCAAAATCTGTTTGAAGATTTTAATCCTTCAGTTGCCAAGATGATGAAGAAACTTTGAATGAAATAATCAGGCCAGCTGTAATTAGCTCAAGAATGCCAATCTCTCAAGCTGCAAGAGATCGCGACGTAGGAGAAGATGATAGCAGACCTGTGCACTTGTACGAAAAAATTGTACAATGTACGATTTTTGAAGCATTGTACGACTGGTTTTCACAATCTCACGATTTTTTTCGTGTTGGAGTTCCAGTGTGTGTGTTGTGTTTTTGTGTCGTTTGGAGTTTGAGAAAAAATCTTCTGATTTTTCTACACAGAATCTTCTGATTTTGAAAATCTAGGGTGCACAGGTCTGTGATAGTGAGGGGTGGATGCAAACTGCTGATGAGCTGCTGAGCTCGCCGTTCACGGATGAGTCGAAACTCCTCGCGGAGATCGACTCGGACGCTGAGCCAATTGACTTTTTCAATCTATTCCTGGATGATACAGTTATTGATTTGCTTGTGGAGCAAGCACACCTGTATGCTGAGAGGAAACTGGAAAGCAACGAGCCGTCTCCTCATTCGCGATTGTTATGCTAGTCGCCTGTCAGCTGTGATGAAATGAAAACATTCCTAGTTCTCGTGATTATCATGGGCGTCGTGAAATTGTCCATCCCAGCATATTGGAGCACAGATGAGGTCGATGCCACTCTGGTTTTTGGTCAGACAATGTCGCTCACACGTTTCCAAGAAATACTGAGCAACCTGCACTTGGCAGACAACGCACTCGACGACAAGACTGAACCGTTGTTCAAAATATGGCCATTTGTCAGTCACCTCCGAATGCGGTTCATGGATGTGTACTCGCCCCGCCAAGATCTGAGTTTCGACGAGGGGATGTGCCCGTGGAAGGGACACTTGAGGTTTCGAGTGTATAACCCTGCCAAGCCTACCAAGTTCGGCGTGAAGCTCTACAAATTATGTGAGGCAGACTCGGGCTACGTTGTTGGCTTTGACGTTTATCAGGGCTCTTCACCTTGCACCACCTATGCTAAGGCAGTGGGGGTTGGAGAGGACAGCACGCAGACCACCAAGATCGTAACAGGATTGCTTGCTTACTGTGGCCTGCTGTCCAAGAGACATCGTGTCTACATGGACAACTACTACAACAGTCCTGAAAATGTTTGTGTAGTGTGTAATGCCTTCTTGTGTCTCATAATGACAAAAATCAGTAGAATTTTTCAGTTTTATTACAGTCAAATAATCAAATCATGAATGTAGGAGACAAACTTTACTGCAGACTGTTTTCATGTTGAATTATCCACATATTGATGGTATTCAGTTTCTACATTTGCAATAATTTGAGGAATATTGCATAAGATGGAAGAGAGTATAATTAATCAGAATTACTTCATTTTGCCTCTCTAATACCTGGATCATCGAATTTGCATTGTAATTTAAAGAGTGCATTTTTGGTCAAAGAGAATGATACATTAGTAAGCACAGATGATAAAGCAAACATCCAGTAGGGTTTATAGGGTATTTACCCACTATTGCATAGTGATTTACCTGTTTTATTTCTCAAAGAGTGAAAAACACACAAATGTTTACCATGTAAAATTTGACCCAAAAATCAGGATTTGAATAAAGACTATAAACTGCACACCAAAATATTGTTCATTCAATTTCAAGCATTTAGTGTTTTTACTTTATGTGACTATCTGTAACGGTTCATCAGCAATCTCAAAGTTAATGAAAGATGTGCATGTTGCTCAATTTGCTCGTGTTTTAGCACCACTGGCAGCCCATAACATGATCGTTTTAGCACCACTGTAAGGGTTAATTGAGTCATAGAGGAGTTGTTGAAGTGATCTAGTCCAGTGCTATCTTAGCCTAATTCTAGAGTGTGTTCCTGAATCTGGCTACCCATGCATGAGCTCCTCACTGTTTTTGGCTGTTTATATGTTATTACTGGCAAGGGTCATTGTAGATGAATTCATGCTGTCTCAGCCAGACTGGGGTGGGTTGAATTCTTTGGAAGAGTTAACATAGGTTTTGACCATTTTCAGTTTTGATATCTCTTTGATCTTGTATTGACTAAGCTTTATGTACCTTCTCATTTACTGTGTGCATTTTGCAACAGATTTCAAGAGATGAAAAAACCAGTGTATAATAGGAGAAAATCTACAACTTATTAGTTGGTGTACCAAGTGGAGTCGAGCCAGTGCTGCAATCAAGCACAGCCCACCTTAATGCCCAGCACACCTGTGCATGTCTTGACCCAACTCCTGCTCTTTTCCTTCTACAGGTGTTGCTGCCATCATGGCTGGTGCTCGATGAGATCAAAATGGATCAAGGGGGTTCCTGGGATGAAGCAAATAAACGTGTCCAGTCAATGTGTGCCTTTGTTTTGCTTTAGAAAGTTGTCAGATTTTAGCCACACTGGAAACTGTCATCAGAATTCAAAAGCAAAGTGTGATCAATGTCTCAGTAGAACAAGTTTAACGAGACCATTGGAATCTTAACAGATTTGTTACAATCTCCTGCTATCGACTTTCTAGAAGACACTTGGAGAAGAGCTGCAGGTCATAGGAATGTAGTGAAACCATGGATATGTCACGATACTTTCTGTAACTCAACAAGCTAAAGGTTCATACAGTTTGATGTGAATACCACAATGCCTGTTGACTCCAAGATGAACATCCCCAATTGGAGATCCCCAATCAGGGATTCAAACTTTGAAAAATCAGTGCTGTCCACCATTGTTTATGATAAACTGAAAAATTCTAAGTTTTACTATGAGTAGTTCTTTTGTGGCAATTTTTGTGGTAAAGCTCTTGAATTATCTGTAAGTCAAAAAAGTCAGATCATCTCACTCCTCTCTTCCGCTCTCTCCACTGGTTGCCCATTAGTGCTAGAGTCCAATACAAGATTGCCTGTTTTTGCTACCATTACTTCGCTGAATCCCTTCCTCAATATCTCTCTAAACCCATGCGCACCTACACGCCCGCTAGACAGCTACGCTCTTCCGCAGACACAAGAATCCTCAGGTTCCCGGTGGACCCTCCAGTTAAAACAAAATTTGGTGAACGCTCTTTCTTCTATCAGGCTCCCTCTATCTGGAATGACATCCCCGCCTCTGTTCGTCACTCATCTCCCTCGACCTTTCGCTCTGCTCTCAGAACTCACCTCTTCTTGAAATCGTTCCCGAATCCTGTCTAAGTTTCTTCATCTTCCTCCCCTCACTGTTCTCTTTGTACTAGCTTGCCTAAGCCCTCTACCACCCTCCTGTCTCTCCTCCCCCTCTCCCCAGTTTCATGGTAAAGCGGTGACACTGTACATCAGTTTGTCGAATGCCTGAAGTGAATGTCTGACTCCTATGTTATTAAGTTTATTAAGTTACCTTTGATGTGATTGACGGTTATTGTATATTGTAATGGTTGTTTATGTATGCGCCTTGAGCATGTCTTAACTCATGGTAAGGTGCTATATAAACCCACACATTATTATTATTATTAATTAGATAACATTACTAATGTTTCGATATTTCTGGGTCATCAGTGACTGCACCTAGATGAACACAACTGCATGTGCTTTAGTCTCTAAGTACATCAACAATTTGGGACTTTCTCACACTAGGATCATTACTCGGTTTTGTTGGTAGATTCACCAACACTGGAGAAAATCATGAATACAGGTTTCGATGCAGACCACATCAAATTCACCCTAAGGGAAATATTGTTTCAGGAGTAGAAATGATTCAGGAAGTATATACACTGTATATAGGTTGTGTGAAATTATAGGATATGGGGCAAAAAACAACCCTCACAAAATCAATTGTTTGAAAACCTTTTATTCAGAACTAACAGAAAACCGTCCAGTATTCTTATACATTAAAATAATATTCTTATACATAAAAATAATAGCATACTGTAAATTCTGTGCATATTGTAACCTTGTCATTCATCATTTCCAAAACATGGCGATTCCTCATGTGACAAATGCACGTACTCTTCACCAGCAGTTTGCGTGAGACAGCAAAAGCATTCATTAAGGTTCATCTCAAAAGCTGTGGCAGTTATGCTTTTACCTCATTATGCTTTTCCCATTGTTAAGAAAGTATAAGCCAGCCAGGCCTCAAATAATACTTAGTTATTATTGAAATCAGCCATGCCTTGAATATAGTTTGAAGTGATGAATCAATGAAAAGAGCCAATTAGAGTGACTTTCACTTTCACATTGATTACGATATACAGTGCTGGACTGTGTCAGTTGAAGGGAGAGGATTTTTCGTCTTCCAGAGTGGTGGTGCGTTGGAGACGATGGGTAGACTGATTTGATTTAAATGATCCCTGATAGTAGATCCAAGGACGGAATGTCTGAGCCCCTCTAGTCGGACCCAACTCTTGGTGGAGACTTTGATTGTTGAATTGGTACAAATGTGGTCTGATCCTATCTAAGTTTGTGACATTATCATGCCGTTACAAGAAGAACGGTGGACGGCTGCCCTCTCCAATTTGTCGACTACAACTTTGTCTCCCTGACATCATTTGAGGAACCAGGATGATGCCACTCCGACCCTCACTTCTCCCAAATCCCATCACTTGTGTCAACCGTCACCTCCCCAGGAAAGAAAATGTCACCCTTTTGAACACCAACTGCCATTGTCAACAGCCCTGACTCCTTCATCATTATTGAACTCTCTTCCCAGATAAGTGAAACTTTTAGTATAGGCTGGCTGGCTAACTTAGGCTTGATTACATAATTAAGGACAATTACCCATCATTCAATTATTATTAAATCATTTGAACTTTAGCTATCTGTTCTCACCTTCTCTGTTGTCCTGTGTGTTCGTAACAGCACAGTAGTTTAGTAAATGCTACAGGATTGTCATGTGTTTTCCTAGACACCATATCAGTTAAAGTGCTTCTGAGCCTGGCTTAGTTAAATGTTTCGTGTTCCAAGACCTGATGCCTTCATAGACATGAAAGGCTGTCCTCACTAAATGCAAAGATCATGTATAGAAATATGGTTCACTTTGCCTCTAAATAGTGGGAAAAAGGAGCAAAACCAGGCTGTTCGCAATCATCCAGCAGTGGGTGCATTTTAGGGGAGTTAACTCCTTTCTTTCTTTTTACTGAGAAGAGGTTCTCCAGGCAGTATTGATTCAGTCAAATACAGGCCACAAGGGTGGAGATACCATCAGCAACTGAATAAGAGAGAACCCGAGTGGCTCACTTCATTAGTAGAGCAGCTAAGGGAAGCAGATGGATGAGTTTGTGCAAGAGCTTAGGCATCATATGCACTCTGTTTCTATGATACTTCAACGTGAGACCACCTGATGTCTTTACCATTCACAACATAGCCAGTCTTCTTTAGTTTGTACCTTGTGTTTTTCATGAGATGGGGTGGATTGTAGATGATGAAATATTTCTTACCAGCATGGAGAAAGTATGACTTCCTGGGGAGTCTCATATGCTTTGCTGTTATAGGTGCCCTGATCACTGATAATGACTCAGATGTTTAGTCTGATTTCCTCCAAACTCTCTATTGTCTCCAGGATCAATATCTTTAAGATTTTGTTCTTGATGAGGCCCTTGTTGAGATACCAGCAAGTTTCTAAACCACGAACCATGAATCCCAAACTATGGTTGGCAACATATTTGGCACTGCTGTGGCATTCAAAATCTTCCAGGCATTCAATATTGTCATTCAGTCTATTTTTTTGGTCAGTCGTCAACTGACTGTGAATGCCTCTTTTGAGGGAGTGATCTCTACAGTGTCCTCAACGGAGGTAGGTTCAGAACATGGACTTGCAAAATGGGGTAAGAGAAGCTCTCAATAAATGATCTTTGCTAACAGCAAAAGCGAGAACCATGTGAATATGCTCACATCACAAACCATATTCTTATTCTGTCGATGCGTCTACATCTTTGGATTCAACTCCCCAGCTGCAGCATCGCAGTGCTATCTTAGATCCTGAGAACGACTCTGGGTCTGTAACAAAAATTCTTCCACTGCTCTGCTGTAGTCATTATCTGCAACATAGAGAAAATAGAGACAATGAAATGAAAACGTATTGCAGACAAGCCTCACAAGCATATATAGTATCCCATACAGCAATGTCATTGTAAGCTTTGCAGCTACAAATGCACACTTGACCCTCGGAGTGCTGTGATTAAAAACAAATAAAAAATTAAAGCAATCTCCCAGTGCAGTGGCATTGATGGCAGACCAGCTCTGATGTATGCTGTGCTCTCATTGGCCGATAGAAATAGGCTCTAACAAATTGAGAGTGAGCTTAGTGAAAGTTTTACATACAGAGCCGAGAGTCCAGTAGCCAAGAATTTGGACTGTGGCATTCCACTGTCTCAGTCCCAATTTTGGGACTGTGGCTCTCCAAGGGTTAACCATTTCCATGCCAGCTTCGTCATTATATTATGCAACTGCCAGTGCCAGAGACTTTCAGTAAAAATTACGTAAAACGACACCGAGTTCAGGAGAAAAATCATATCTCAATTTCAGTGCAAAACCCATATTTCTTTGAAAGCACAGACAATCAGGAACACAACAAACACAATTACATGATTTTTAGATACTTTATTTCTTAAATCAAGCTTGAATAAAACAAAATTTAACAATGCCTTAAAAAATATAATGATGATTTCTTGTACATCGTCATGGTATACCCAGCAACTTTTTTTTTCTGATTTGTTTTTCAGATTGTAAAACTATGTCTCAAATGTCTCAGAATATTTTTTCTTACAAAATATTTATGAAACTAAATACTGATAATTATTTGAACATACTATATCAATAGTACGAAGAAAGAGTGGCCGAGTGGTTAGCGCACTGGACCCACACTGGCTGGCAGCCAGTGAGTACGGCGCTCGAAGCTGCGCTCGAAGAGGGCTGAGTTGGAAAAAATTGTGAAAGCTAACTTTGGCGCGTTCATCCGCAGCCTAGTTGCATGCTCCCCAGGGAGTTGCGGTGTTGGAGTGATGAAATAGGTAGCCCGATCAAAGCTGCGCTCGAAGCTGCTCGGTTCCCAGAGTTGTATCCTTAAGCAAGATTCTTAACCCACATTGCTTCACCCCACCCAGGAGCAAAAACACCAGGGAAAATTGCCATAATAATCACTGCAGTTGATTGTGGGCAAAAGAACGGTAAAAAAACAAACAAAAAAAAAAACTGTAACACCTACAGCATTTACTGTAGATAAAGTCATGCAAAATTGCTACTATCATGCCAGCAAATGCAACAAGGAACAACTGTATTCACACTAGAATAACAAGAAGGGCAAAGCCCATACGACTCACATGCTTGACCTTGACCTTTATATGACCTTGACCTTCAGGTGACCTTCAAGGTCAAGGTCAAACAACTAAACCTACAAATGACATACACAAAGAAATGCTTTACACATTTTCCCTACCAAAATACATGTGACCTTGACCCAAGGTCAAGGTCATCCAAGGTCATGCAACACAAATCTGTTAATTCAAGACATAGGAAGCACAATGGTGCTTATTGGCACTTTCTACCATGAGATATAGTCACTTTTAGTGGTTCACTACCCCATTTTGGTCACATTTCATAAGGGTCAAAGTGACCTTGACCTTGATGATATGTGACCAAATGTGTCTCATGATGAAAGTATAACATGTGCCCCACATAATTATTAAGTTTGAAACAGTTATCTTCCATAGTTCAGGGTCAAGGTCACTTCAAAATATGTATACAATCCCACTTTGAAGAGCTCCTGTGACCTTGACCTTGAAGCAAGGTCAACCAAACTGGTATCAAAAGATAGGGCTTGCTTTGACCTATATACCACTTGTAGCTAAGGTCGCCATTCTCAATAACGTGGGAGAAAATTGGGAAAATGTGAAAAATGACTGTTTTTGAGACCACATTTATGGCTCCTGTGACCTTGACCTTGAAGCAAGGTCAAGTCACCATGTATGTTTTTTGAGGCCTTGTCATCATACACCATCATGCCACATTTGGTGTTGATAGACTTAATAGTCTCCGAGAAAAATCCAATGTTTAAGTTTTTTACGGACGGACGGACACCCGGACGCCTGGACGAACGGACGGACGGACGACACGGCTGAGTACATAGACTCACTTTTGCTTCGCATGTGAGTCAAAAAGGCTTGTAGGATACTTTCTCTTCAGCCTTTTTGAGGCCGCTCTTGGCGTAGTCCAGAGCAAGAGACTGCCACGACCCCTTGTTGTCTCTGACTCGCTATCGACCTTACAGGCGCTGCGGGGTAGGGAGATTTCCCATCCTTATTTGTTTGGTATATTTGTTCATCTGTGTCGACTACAGGGTGGGGTTGCTGAGGTCGCCTTCTGCTGGGTTCCTAGCCATATGGGCATCCTGGGGAACGAGAGAGCAGATCAGGCTGCCAAGTCTGCTCTCTCCCTTCCCATGTCCCCGGGCAGGATCCCGGCGGGCGACCTGGTACCTCGTGTTACTAACTACATTTCTAATCTTTGTCAGGCCGACTGGGACGGCAGGGCACATAACAAACTTCATGAAGTATCTTCCGTGTGGGGTGAGCGACTCTCCCCCACATCGCTCATGAGAAGAGAAGAAGTTGTGCTCTGCCGTTCCCGTATCGGCCATTCTGTTCTGACCCACTCCTCTTTGTTGCGGTCGGAGCCTCCACCGGAGTGCTGCACCTGCCAGTGCAGGCTCACCATGCGGCACGTTCTGGTGGAGTGCCCTCGACTTGCTCATCTACGGAGTGGGTCGAGCAGTCTGTCTGACTTTTTTAAAGATCCTTTAGCTGTGATAAAATTTTTGATAGATTCTGAGTATTATTCTCGTTTATGAGTCGTACTATGTCTTAATTGTTTTCTATATTTCTCCACGTACCTCTTCTGAGGCATTCTTTTAATTGCACATTTTTAATCAGTGAAAGTATGTTGTGGCCTTGAATGGCCTTCATGGCTGATGAACCCTTGGGCTCCATCCACTTATCCTTTAGTGTTTTGTCAGTGACAGGGAAATTGAGGTGTGAAATTTTGCCCTATCGCCCTTTATGAGTCTTCATGTATAAAGGCTCTAAACAGCCTTTGCTGGCTGGTGGGCAATGGGACTCGATTTAATTGATTTCATGTCACTAATTAGATGGACTGTATAAGAACTCACTGTCGAGAAGAGTTTTAATTCTTTGTTAAAGATGGGTGTTTCTTAATGTTGTGGCCTTATATAGCCTACAAGGCTGATAGGCCCTTAAACTCCATCCATCCATCCATCCATTGACCACGCCTCCGTGGTGGTTGATGAGAAGATGCAGGGGTCGATACCCGACAAGAGGAGGGATAAGGCGATCCTCAATAACGGGGAGATGATGGTTCAACGTCCAAATTCATTTCAGAGTCAGAAGCAGCAGCAGAAAGGCCAGACGCTGCCACTGCAGGTTGTTCCACAATCTCGGATTCATCACTCGAGTCTCCAAACTCCACGAACACACGTCTAGTGCAAAGTTCGAGATCGTCATCGTCACTGACCTGATCAAAGGAATCTGTTGACTCTAAATCGCTTTCTAAGTCTTCCTCCTCTGCTTCACCAGCCTCTGCTAACTGAGCAGGCGATACATGACCATGCTTCACCCCTTTGCTTGTAGACAGTGTGAGCGCTGCCATTGTTTACAACTGCGCATGACAACTGCGCACTTGCTTGAAGTGGGGTTACCTCAGTTTGACGCTCCCCTCAGCCGAAATACTCTCTGCTGCTATGATCAGACTATAGCATATCCTAGCGTTTGCGTTCCTGTTCATTTCGTCATCAAAAGCTGAACATTGTAATTGAATGAGGGAGGTTTAATGTGATTTCTATCATCATCCAAATACACAACAAAAAATGTCATTTGGATTTGCTAACCACCGACAGAAGACCTTAGGCTTGTTCAGGAGGCGCAGCGATTCAAAGCGCTGCTCAGCGCTGCTTGTGATTCACTCCTGAACGGCAATTTTGGGCCGTGATTCACTCAGCGCTGAGCAGCACTGTGAATCACCAATCCGACGTGATGTAGACGATTTTATCTACAAATATCGGAATATCGGTGGCCGAATAATTGGTCATAAGGGCACGGAACGGGTTAATAATGCAATGAGCTTGAAGAGATTTTATGTAAAATGAAATATCTGCAATCATCAGCATATTACATGTATTGATGTATACATGTTAAACTTCAATTTCTTGTATTGCTTCATATGAATTATTATTATACACATACTTCATCATAATCATATCTCAACACAACTACTTCAGAAAATCCCATTCCATATCATATTCAGTCAGAAATGAACCCCCTTGCATTTACACAGTGATTGCTCAAATACATTTAGTCACAGGAATAAGAAAACAACATTTTATAATGGCAAAAAGAATATGATGAAGCATCTTTAGTAAATGCTAGGGTTGACATCAAGCTGCAAGACAAACGACAAGCGCAAAACTCTCACCTTCTCCCATCAAAATGCGGGCCACCTCAGCCTTGTGTTTGAGCAGACGACGACAGCAAGCTGGGGTCAGGGAGTCAGGGGAGAAGTGGTACGGAGGCCACCAGTCCTGGCGACTCTGCCAGCGTGCACTCACTTGCCTGTAGCCCTTGCTGTTACTGCAAAGATGGGAGCTACAAAGTGAGTGGCCTGGACCTTGGGTGTCTCCATGGCAACGACTTGGAACTTGGGAGACAGAGCGAGCTAAGCAGTGTGTGTGTCCGTGTATGTGTGTGTGCATGTGTGTGCATGAATGTGTGTATGTATGTGTAGACTTGCACATGTGAACATACCAAAATGAATACATCTTAGAGTGTGTGTGTGTGTGTGTTTGTGTGTGTGTGTGTGTGTGTGTGTATGTGTGTGTGTGTGTGTGCGTGTGTGTGTGTGCGCGCATGTGTGTGTGCATGCATATGTGTGTGTGCGTGCGTGTGTTTGCGTGTGTGTGTGTGTGTGCTTGAGAGTGTGTGTGTGTGTGTGTATGTGTGTGTTCTTTGTGCATGTGCAATTTTAGACTGGTTGCCATGCCCACAGTAAATAACCAGATATACTGACAATTCACACTCTGGCAGATTAGGAAACAACAACAAAATGGTGGTTACAGTAACCTGACTGACCCTATTTTTTTACTGTCAGCCCTAAACTTTTTTGGGGATTGTGAAATAGATATTTTAAAAAAGAGAAAGAAAATAAAGGTTAACAACAAACAGTATGCTTGTCCATCTTCCCTTATAAGCACTCTTTAATTAATAAAACGTTTTGCAGCAAAAGAGACAGTTGGATTAATGTTCAGATGAATCTACTGTATGCATGACACTTTATAAAACACCCACAAACACATAAAAATGTGCAACATCAATCTGGCCTCTTTGAAAAAACAAACAAAAAAAGGTCCGGCCTACCTACCAACTCCTGTTTGCATGAATATGATTGCAATAATGTTCATGTAAGAACCCATGTACATTGCAGTAGTGCTCTATTCTTTGAAAGGCAGGTAGAATGAGCTAAGGCAAATCTTTTCAAATGACAGTGAGCCGCTTCATTTGTATACTCATCTAAACAGCAGTACCAAAAAGTGCTGGCAAAAACATGGTTGGGAACATGATGAGGAAGAGTACCGTGCTTGCAATTTCCTCAGTCTGGATGCAAATTTCTTCCAAGGTTTGTAGTGTTCCTGCCAACACTGGAAGTCCAGCATGTCAAACAAAGCACCGATGGCTGTTACGTCAGCATGATCTGCAAAGGAAGAGAACATGCACTGAGGATGAGAGGCGCCAAGACTGCAAAGAACTGTTCATGCATCACATACAAATATAAGGCATGATATACATGACCCTTCCCCACAAGATAAGATGAATGTTCACCTTTGGAAAGTCTGAGCTATGTATTACTATTAGGTCAGAAAGTGGAGACATTTTTCCTTCCAATAATGTAAAAAGCTTGAAAATAGGAGAAATGGTCACAGAGTTATAAGCTGCCCAAGACTGGTACCCGCTGGCATGATGTTTTGAGAATGGGTTCAAAGTTCAGGCGATGTGTTTTAGGCAATGCAGTGTTGTCGTCATGGTGGCTGTTTTGAATGTGGTGTATTGGCTCGGCTGACCAACTGTGGCCATTTTGAATGTGGTGTATTGGCTCGGCTGACCAACTGTGGCTATTTTGAATGTGGTGTATTGGCTCGGCTGACCAACTGTGGCCATTTTGAATGTGGTGTATCGGCTCGGCTGACCAACTGTGGCCATTTTGAATGTGGTGTATTGGCTCGGCTTACCAACTGTGGCTATTTTGAATGTGGTGTATTGGCTCGGCTGACCAACTGTGGCCATTTTGAATGTGGTGTATCGGCTCGGCTGACCAACTGTGGCCATTTTGAATGTGGTGTATTGGCTCGGCTGACCAACTGTGGCCATTTTGAATGTGGTGTATTGGCTCGGCTGACCAACTGGATGGCTGCCAATGGAAAGCTCAGAAAAACCACGATGTTATGCAATACACAAATGGATGTAACTTCCAAAATCTGTCAAAATCTCAATATTGACAAGCCTAATTATTCTCACTCTATTTGGCTGATATCTTGAAATGACGCTAGATGATGTCCATCTCATTTTGTGGTAGAGAGTGACCTTCCAATGAAACTGGTTCATGGACATTGTAATTGAATGAGGGAGGTTTGTTATTTCTATCATCATCCAAATACACAACAAAAAATGTAATTTGGATTTGCTAACCACCAACAGAAGACATGTTTTTTTAATTCAAAATAGCATTCTATTAGTTCCCAGTGAAACACTGAGACCATTCATGAGCTAAGAACTTGAATTTTTTCATTTGTCATTTCACACCAAGCTTGCAAACACCCCCCCCCCCCCCCCCCCCCCCCCCCCCAACTCTCTCTCTCTCTCATTTACACACACACACAGCATTTTTACTGTGCAAGTCAAATGTTAATTTCAATGAGTACCAGGCAAATGTTGCTCAGGTAAATTCAAGTCAGCAATAATGACATAAACTTCATGACAAGGGACATCACTGAGGCCCAGCACAAGCAGTGCCTTCAGGCCTGTGGCCATTTCAAAGTCAGTGGGAGACAGCTGCAGGACTTACCATGGAGGTCAACAAAATCCAAGACTAGAGGGCTGGATGGGTCACAGGATATCAAAGCCTGAAAGAAGTGACATTTTAAGCATGATAAGTTACATTTGACATTTTCATTTTCAAAATGGCTCTATTCACAGTAGAGAAAACTCTACAAGAAAAGGTAAATCTGTTGTTTTTTAATAATAAAGTTACAATCTGAATTCTAGGACTATGCAAAATGGTAGGGAGAAAGAAAGTGCTGAACATTTTTTAAAGAGGCATCATGGATGCATTTGTATGTATGAGTGTGTTCACATTTGCATTGCGGCATTCTCCTGCCATTCAGGGATGCTTGAGGCACCAACAAAGTCTTCTTTGACACAATATACATGTATGAGGGAAATGGAAAAGATTGGGGTGGGAGAGCAAGCCTGTATCCATGATCAGCACAGCAAGACTTACAAATCTAGATATGCTTAAAACTGCATCAGCATCACACTGAGATTATTCACCAAGCACCTGAACTGCAGTAAGCAATGGACGCGTCACTACTAGAAACGCATCGTCCACATAGGGGCGATGTCAACAGAAAATTCCTGTATTCACTCCGATGGTCTAAGGGAAGCAACTTCAGTTTAGAATGCTGTAGGAACCACTTCTGCGTTGTGAGTTACTTTTCTTTACGATTTCTTTAGAGGCGGAGGTTTGAAAACTGAATCAGTGAATGTTTATGCGTACACCGTACGTTTTGAGAAAATGGCTGACAAACGCGTATCGGAGGTACTTGAATGAGTTAGAGGAAGGATCTGACGATGAAGAAGCTGTTGTGAATCCCCTATCAGACAGTGATTTTGAAGAGACTGATGAAGAGCGAGATATTGCTGACGATCAGCTAGGTGAGACAGAAGATAGCAATGACAGCGATGACCAGCGCTCAATCGAAACACCGACTCGACGTGTCAGTCAACAACGTCGAAGTGCATCGCCTCAGCCCGGCACAAACAGTCAGCTGTCAGCACCTCGTTGTATGTAGTGATTTTTCTATTCTAGGTGCCTTTTTATATTGCAAATGCTATCAGAATATAGGTAAATATATTGGCATTGTTTTTGCAGTTCAGATTTCTTTCTTTGAAGGCACCAGACCTGGTTACCCCAAATTTTCCTCTGCGTACTCACTGGTTCAGATATGCGTATTTTTTAAAAACTGTGCGTATTTTTTGCGCGGACCGATATTTCAAAAATGCAGCTTTTGGTTTGCACAATGATACTCCGCAGTCAGTCAACGACACCAAAACAAAATTTGAAGTGGCAATGCAAGTGAAGAGTTAACTGCCCCTTGACCACACACACACTCGATCTGCCTTATGGTGGCTGCCACCCCGCCTGACGTACTGACTTTGCCTGTCCGGGGAGTTTCACCGACATTACTGTTACACTGTTCATGCTCGCAACTAGAGCATCACACACACAGTAGGCCTATTCAAACGTATCCAAGCGGCTAAACAATCAAAATCGCAATTCAACTGCGCAAATTAATCTTCTCTGAAGAAACGGTGATGCTACCGAAACGCATTCAATCAAAAGTTTGAGCAGCAGTCGAAAGGCAAAAGGAACGCTAGAAAGGGTTCTGTCAAAGAGTTCTGGGAGCACAGGGCAGCCGTCGTGCTGCAGATAACCGAATAAATAAACACGAACAATGTGGAGCAATCACACTGTGAAAAGTGCGGTGGTCACTGGCCCTAGGCCTGTGGAACCCGCAGTCACTCTCCGCAGTCATCTCCCGACCAGGATGAGGCAAGGACATAGAAGGCATTGTTTTACCTAAACCCGGACATGTTACTTTTTGTCACGTTTGTGTCCAACATCAGCGTCGGGCCCTGGAGTTAGGTCGCAGGGACCACCCGTTCAGAGTCAAACGTACGAGGGATGGAGTTATGATATTGATATATCCAACCACGCAGTTGGGTATATAAACCGTACGAGGCCGTACAGCTAACTACAAAAAAAAATTTGGTAGCCGTACCGCACGGCTACGGAACCTCTTCCAAGAAAATGTGCTTACCGTATATCCTCCAGGAACTTGAAGTGATCAAGCCTATGATTTTCAGTACAGTGCAGGTTGGATAAAACAACCAAGAAATACACACACATACACACACACAGAGAGAGAGAGAGAGAGAGAGAGAGAGAGAGAGAGAGAGAGAGAGAGAGAGAGAGAGAGAGAGAGAGAAACAGACAGACAGACAGACAGACAGAGACAGAGAGAGAGAGAGAGAGAGAGAGAGAGAGAGAGAGAGAGAGAGAGAGAGAGAGAGAGAGACACTCAAACTTCAACGGAAACAGGGCCTGTCTCCAGAACGGCGAGTTATTTTAACCCCGATTTATCTCTAAAGTAAACTCAGAGGATTCCAACTGTCTGTTCCGCTCTCCCTTGGCTGGAACACCGTTCTGGATATGGGCCACGCGTGCCAGACGTGGACTTTATTGCGCGAAATTACACATTTAGGAATACGCAAAAGCTGCATTTTTTCCCGCGTATTTTTTCAGAGGCATGCGTAATTTTCGTATTCCATTTTTTCTTGCGTATTAATACGCAAAATTCGTACGGGTACCCAGGTCTGAGGCACCATTCCAGCATTTTTCAATTCTTGCAACTTGACTGACGATTTTTGAACTTTTTCTTTTTTGGCTGATTACATGCATTATTTCAGTAGATATAACTCAAAGCATGCACATTGAAACATTTTGATCATGATTTGCTTGAATTAAGTGAATAAATATCTTTTATTTGATATATAGCTTTTGTCATTATTTCATGGCTTTCTATTTTTGTTAGATTTTTGGAAATGCTTGAAAAACCTACGATTCTGAAGATACGCTGCCATTGTTGGCTGACGACTCCAGTGAGTTAAGTTGGTGTCAACATGTGTCAAACATTTGACTGCCTTTACATCTGCTTTCATCATGTTGACACATATTGACACCAGCCTATTCCTTGCAAGATCCAGCAAGGTTCCTAGCATAAGCAATATGCCCCAGATTGCTTTGTTGGAAAGTCTTCCTCAGGTGAAACACACACAGGAGTCATCTTTGTCTTTGTAATACAAGTGACCTTTTCAAAGAGACTTTGCTGTGCTCTGGTCCAGTCAGCACACCTGCCAACAGATAATGATGCTAGCCAGCCTACTGACCTGCAGAATGGCCAGTCTCTTGTCCTGCCCTCTGCTCTGTCTGCAAAGGAACTGGTACAGGTAGCGATGAGCGTTGGGGTTGGAGGGGTTCATGTCTCGGTAGTCCTCTAGGTACTTCTCACACTCGTCCAAGTCCCCATGGAACTCCAGCATCTGTCACAGGCAATACAGTAAGTACTGTGTACTCCATACATGTCTATGTCATCAAAACCATACTGCCTGTCCATAAGGAAATTTAGTGTCCTTCAGACTCAAGAAAGACATCACTTCAACCAGAAAATTCTTATTAAAAATTATTTTTTTGTAAAGAAAAGAAAAAGAAAGCACTTATGAGATCTTCCAGTCAAGAACCCATTGAGTTTGAGATTCAAATTACATCACTGATGGGAGAAAAAGAAAAATAAAGAAAGAAAGGAAGGAAGGAAGGAAGGAAGGAAGGAAGGAAGGAAGGAAGGAAGGAAGGAAGGAAGGAAGGAAGGAAGGAAGGAAGGAAGGAAGGAAGGGAAGGAAAGGAAAAGAAAGAAAGAAAGAAAGAAAGAAAGAAAGAAAGAAAGAAAGAAAGAAAGAAAGAAAGAAAGAAAGAAAAAAAAAAAAAGAAAGCAAGCAAGCTAAGAAGCTATCCACCACAAGTACAAACAAACAAACAAAACAAAAACCAAATGACCAAAAGGAACAAGACTGCAGGCTTGTATTGGTGAGGATGCCAAAGTATACACCTTGCTATGATCATGAGATCCTTTTTAATTATAGCTACTTCTTCAGAGCATATTTACGTAATGAGACAGATAATTATGACAGGAGAATAAGAAGTGGCCCCACACACCTGCACATGTGCACACACAAAGATGTCCCAGGTCCCTTGGTGCCTAATGAGGACGTTAAATGGCACACAGGCGAACATCTTGAAATGCTGCATGCTGGAGGTGATTGCCTCCTCCTTGGCACCTGTGACAGAATTCAAAATCACGTTTGAAATAAAAATCACACACACAAATAAATCGTGTAAATGAGTTAAAGGTTTACTCAAATATCATTCACTAGAATCATTAAAACAACAAAAGTAATAACAAACAAAAACAACAACAACAACGGAAACCTTTGGCTGTAAACATGGTGGACAAAGCGACATGTTGAAGTTTAAGCTTTCACATATTTGCCTGCTGAGACTAATGTTAACTCATCTATGGACATTCAATCATCCATCCTTCTATCCATCCTTCCTTCCTTCCTTCCTTCCTTCCTTCCTTCCTTCCATCCATCCATCCATCCATTCATCCATTCATTTACTCATTTACTTTTCCCATCTTATTCTATTTCTTTTCTTCAAGTTCAAATAAATCAAACTACTGGCTGAAATAACACTGCAAGTTCCCCAGCAGAACACCCTGGAAATGAGCCTACAAAAGTTACAGTAGCCACAACAGCCAAATGTCCAGGCATTTCCAGTGCAGTCAGCTCTTACAAATGTGAAATTACCAGCCTGTTGGACAATCAGGCAAATACCATCCTCTTTGAAAACATAATGCAAAACACACACACACACACACACACACACACACACACACACAAATACACACAAACACACACACACAAACACACAGTTTCCACGCCGTTCAACGTTGATAAAAACCTGTCACTGACTTTGTGTGTTAGATTTCATGGAGCAAAGTCTCAGAGGCATTCTATAATCTGTTGATGGACATTCCATCAATAGTAAAATCAACAAAA
>JAWQFJ010000962.1:69629-122129 GCA_034096865.1 Theodoxus fluviatilis
ATTTGGCTTTTCCGTCAATTGTCATTTCAATAATTTTTAGAGAGGTGCTTCGATTATACGACCTTAAAAAAACCACTTTCTCTTCAAGCCTCGATTCTGAAAATTTGATACATTCAATCGGACCTAACTTCCAGTTAGTGTGCAAAATCTCAAGGAAATCCGTCCAGTAGTTTTCGAGATATAAGCCGTGGAGACGGGACAGACAGACAGACACACACACAGACAGACAGACAGACTAATAAAGTCTGTAGGACCTCCAGTAAACCTGGAGGGATAAATCCAGATTCTTCCCGTTCCGTAAATATGTCCATGCGTGTAATTCTGTCTGTGGGTGAATGATACTTGGTGAACATCTACGATGCACCCACCCCTCTGTGTGACTGCATTAGCTTTGGTTCAACGTCTACGACGTGCTAATGCAAAAAACAAACAAAACATATTTACAGGAACTTCTCTTCCCTTCCAACTTATCAACAATATACTATATCTAGTCATAGGACTAAATGATATGCTAGCAAAGGCAATCCAAAAGATGTTTCCATTCTGGTTTTTTAATTTTTGAAGTGATCGTTGTAATCATTTCAGGGGTTCGTATCAAAATGGGGACAAAAAAGTAATCATTTTCTGGTTTTGGAAATGGATTCACTAAAAATATTGACTGAATGGGTGTTGCATATGATTACTGGGATCACTTTAAAATATTTATTTTAAAAACCTATAACACCTTTTGAATTGCCTTTACTAGTGAATCATCGTCATGGGAGATTCACCTTGGGAGTGTCGAGTTGACTGATAAATGCATGGTAGTAATGTGTAGTTCACTTTGAGACATAGGTATGGGTGATTAATTAAGTCACCTCAGTAATTAAAATTAATGCCTTTACCTTTATCTACTTAACATTACATATACTTTATTCATAAAAAAGGAAATAAAAGTTACAAATCACTGGTAGAATAATTACTATGTACAAACAAACATTTCTTTTGAACATCACAGAACGTTCAATCAGGGGATAACCAAAAAAAAATTAGGAAGGTAAAGGGCTGCATCGTAAGAGATTCGGATTAGACTGCAGTTCTAGAATAGAGTTTTAAATACTTATTGAAGTTGGTATTAAAGATCGCTGGTATCTGTCTGTTGTTTGTTGTTGTTTTGTTTTGTTTTGTGTTGGTTTTTTTGTGTTTTTTTTTTTGGGGGGGGGACTGAATCTTTAGCTTCGAGGTATGAGACTGGAGTGGAATTCTGTGTGGAGTGGGTGATCCGTGTTACTCAAGACAGGAGTACTCAGCGCTGCATGAGCGCTTCATGTTGGCAATTGAGCGCTCTTTGCCTCTCATTAGGCTTGTTCAGGAGTACTCAGCGCTGCATGAGCGCTTCATGTTGGCAATTGAGCGCTCTTTGCCACTCCTGAACGCCTAAGAATAAGATGTAGTGCAGAGCTTCACTTGTTAAAGGGGAGGTAAATCTTCTGCGCCCCATGTTGTGTTGATAGACGCGAAGAAAGTGTTTTCTTTGCCACAGACATCGTTTATGCACGTTTATGTTGTGACGTTTTCCCGAACCTTCTGGCACCGTCGCAGGCGCAGTTGATTGTTGTGTATCGGTCAGGTCACGGCCTTGACCCGCGCGACCGAGTTAGGCTAATATTAGCTTGTTGTGACACAATAGTTCTGTCGCGTCGCAGTTAGGAATGTGGGAGTGTGTTCGACATCGCACTGGTAGTTTCTAGAAATTGTGTAAAGGTATATAAGGAGCGAAAGCGAGTGAGAGAGCAGATACGACAGAGTTAAAGGTGAGAGCTTTGACCCTGTACAGAGCGAGTTTCTGCTGTGTGCTAGCGAGCCTCTGCGGTACTGTAAGCAGAGTGAAGCTGCGACGTAGTGCGACGATTATTGCTGTTGGCTGATTTTCACCACTGTAGTCAATCAGTGTGTGAATAAAGTTCGTTGGAAACGATCACCGGAGTCTGTCACTGTGACTTCCTAGCGCAAGCCAGGAGAACCCCCGTACATCAAGATATTGCAGAGAAGAGTGCAACATTTACATGTATTCTGCATGAATAAAGTCCACTACGGTGTCATCCTTACTTGCCATTACTTGCACATACAGAGCACTTGGGGCAAATAAAGCCCGTTCCAGTCCCAAAATGATGTTTCTGAGGGTTATTTTACGCATCGACGGCCAGTGCGGGATCGAAGACGCCATTTTGAATCTGCTGCAAAATCATTCTGCATCATCTCGGATCGGTGATGCAGAGCGCTGCTCAGCGCTGAGTGAAGCACGCCCCAAATTGGCCGTTCAGGAGTGAATCACATGCAGCGCTGAGCAGCACTCTGAATCGCTGCGCCTCCTGAACAAGGCTCTGAACACCTAAGATGTAATGCAGCGCTTCACTTGTTAAAGGGGAGGTAAATCTTCTGCGCCCCATGTTGTGTTGATAGACGCGAAGAAAGTGTTTTCTTTGACACAGACATCGTTTATGCACTTTTAAATGTATTCTGCATGAACAAAGTCCAATACTGTGTCATCCTTACTTGCCATTACTCGCACATACAGAGCGCTTGGGGCAAATAAAGCCCGTTCCAGTTCCAAAATGATGTTTCTGAGGGTTATTTTACGCATCAACGGCCAGTGCGGGATCGAAGACGCCATTTTGAATGTGATGTAAAATCATCTGAAGCACGTCGGATTGGTGATTCACAGCGCTGCTCAGCGCTGAGTGAATCACGCCCCAAAATTGCCGTTCAGGAGTGAATCACATGCAGCGCTGAGCAGCGCTTTGAATCGCTGCGCCTCCTGAACAAGCCTAAGATGACATTCGTCTTCTTTTGCACTTGAGCGTGATGGATCTGGCTGAAGGTTTCTATGGGTGAACCAGTTATGTTTTGTCCCTTCTTTACAAGTTCATTCTTAGTGTTGATGGCTCTCTTGCTGATGTTCCTCCCCCAACAAACTACTGCATATGTCATCACACTACTTATAATTGCAAAGTAGAATGTCTTCAGTACTCTCTGTCTACTCCAAATGATCTCAATTCACGCAGGCAGTACAGTCCGGTCTGTTTTAAAATTTCAAATATATTCTGCATTTTCTTTCCAAGTCAGTATATCATCAATTACGACCCCAAGATATTTGCAGCCCATGTTGCATCAATACCTCCTTCATCAGCTGGAGTGCTGTGGTCTTTGTGCTTTCGGGGCCTGTTCCTGTTGTGCATGCACAGCCAACCCCAAGCAGCACATGAGCCACCAGGAGGTATCTTGTGGCATGCTTTGGGGTTGGACGATGTGCGAGGTACAGTGCCGTCGTTGTATCTCTGGGATGGGAAAAATCTGGGTTTATTTAAATATCTTGACAATGTGGGATGTTATACTGAGTGCAACCCTGTGTCGTTAGCTTCGGTTCAACGTTTACGACTGGCCAAGGCAAAAAGACATGAGTATTTCCAGGAACTTCCCATCCCTTCAAACTTGATTATGATATACACCAGTTCCTGCCAGCCCACCCCCCAGTGCACTCCCCTCATGCACGAGTACACAGTCAGCCCCTCAGCCTCTAACCACTTGTTGAACCATGACTTTGGACAGGCGGAGATGGGCGAGCATGCTTTGGGGTTGGACGATGTACGAGGCGCGGTGCCATGGTTCTATGCCTGGGACGGGAAAAATCTGGGTTTATTTCAGTGTAGTTAAAATGACACTGATGTTCAGAATAATTTTTCTGCTGTGACTCTTAGTATGAGAATCAGCACGTGCTCACATAAACACAAACAGAATAATCCTCATGTATCATAGATTTATTTCAAACAGTTTTTGCTTCATATTCAATCAAAATACCAAAGTTTTGTGTGTGTTCCTCTTCAGTTTTAATACACTACAACCTGGGTAGTTTCCTATCTCTAAATCAAGACACACATCTTACACACTAACATACACCCATCCCAATCTTTCATTTCATTGTGAAATAGATCTTTGAAAGTCATGGCAAATCAAGTGTATTTTTCTGAATACTTTATATTTCTCGACACAACATCTACTACATATCTTTAACAATAAACCTGTAACACACTCCCATTTTTAAGACCTAGTGCAGCATAATAATTCTGCCTGCATTATTGTTGTGATATGCAAGGTCTGAAGTTTTGAAGTACTGACAAAACAAGACTTTCACACAATTCTCTTTCATCCAGAAACCCTTTATCAGCAATAGGACTTCACTATTGACATTGACAGAAAGAAGAAATGGCATCATAGTGATGTCATTAGCTTTCCCCGACTTAAATGCTCGGATGATATCAGAATCTGACTGGGTTGTAGACAACTCTATGTTTCCAAGTAAGTTGTTCATACCAAAATATAAATCAATTGCTAATGTATTGACCTGAGGGGAGGACGTCAAACTTTCACTTCATTCTTAACTAACAACACCACAGAAATAATCATGGAAACTATGTCATCACCAGTAGCAAAACAACATCTTTCAGGCCGATGACCAAAGTCTCAGACCAGTTCTGATAGGAGATGCAGAAATAGAAAAAGTGAAAGACCTGAAATATCTTGGAATCTCGATATCTGCTGACCTTAACTGGAGATCCCACACCACAAGTTGTGTGAAAAAATGCAGTCAGCGTCTTCACCTTCTTCGGCAGCTGCGTCAGTTCGATATCGACGAAAACATATTGAAAACCTTTTATATCGCCACCATCCAGAGTGTTTTGACTTTTGGATTTCTCGCGTGGCTAAGTAGTGCTCAAGCTGATGATAAGAAGAAACTCAAAAGAATTCAGAGAACAGCTGAGAAAGTTATGAAGACTTCTGTGCCACCACTGGAAGATCTGTACGCAGAAAGAGCGATGAAGAAAGCCGAAGACATCCGGAAAGATGTAAACCACCCTCTGAATCACTGCTATGAGATCCTGCCATCAGGGAAGAGATTCCGGATTGCAAGAACCCGAACGGAGAGGTTTCGGAAATCATTTGTCCCCGACTCCATAAGACTCTTAAACACTTCCAGACTGAACGTCTAAAGGGGCAAAGTTCACACCTTATAATATTAGTGAACAGCAACCAGTGCAGAGGAGGGAGGAAGGACGGGGTGGGGAAGGGGTAGGGGGATGTCGGGAAAGGTAGGGGATTGAGCAGTGGAGAGAAAAACAGACTAAGAAAAGAGCCATGAAGATTGTTTTCTTTACTTTGTAAATAGTCGCACTATTTTTCACTGTTTCCATTTCTAAAAAAGTCTTAATATTTTTAACAACTTTACGTATGTACATTTTCTGTCATAACACTTGTGTCTTATACATGTATGTACTGGACGAGACAAATTCCTAAAAAGGCGAATAAAGTATCTGTATCTGTAACATGCATACAGACCCTGATCTTTTCCCCCCTTCTTTGCCAGCGACATACAGTTTGCAGATGTTTCCAACATGAAAGATGGAATTTACAGGACTTGGTCTAGCAAGGACAAAACCCCAGTGCGGTTCGCTGTTAGTTAGTGACATGTGGAAACCTTTCAATTCCATCATCAACCACACAGGATCCATTTATCTTGTGGGTCTCCTCTAAAGATGTCACTCTCACCCTGAAAAAGAAAAAGGCAATTAACGTTCACCTGAGGAAAAACTAATGAATGTACATGTACAATGAAACATAAAGCATGAATCATATCCAGATGTATTTGCTTGGTCACAAACACGTTTTTAGAGACACAGATTCATCTATGTATGCACTGTATTTAAACATGCACCATTGCATATATTTGTACACATGCTTGCCTGTGTGCACATGCATGCACACACACAAAAACACATGTGTATGCCAATGCACACATGTATACATTCAAAGATTTGTAATATGCTTGGGTGCATGTATGCACATACACATACATGCACACACAAACCGAAACACACACATCATATGCACACACACACACACTCACATACACAGAATCTGTCTGTCTGTCTGTCTCTCACATTGTCTGTGTCTGTCTCCCTTCCCTCATTGGCTGCAGAACCACCTCCAAACGGCCCCTTTCAGGGCCCCATCGGCTCAAGAAAGAACAATTATCGGCTGCTTGTCATTTATTCTCTTTTTGTCTCTCTTAGTCTGTCTCTTTGTCAGTCTCTCTGTCAGTCCCCCCCCCCTCCACACCATTCATCCATCTCACCTCTTCACTAAGGTTAGACCAGGCCGGCTTCCTTAAGCTTGGAATAGAGAGTTTCAACGCTGTCCACCTTCTACCCGGCGTCTCGTGTGGGTGGGTCCTCCACGGACACGATCTGCTGGTGTGGCTTCACCTCCACACCGTAGTCACCTGGCGACTTCTTCGTCAGGGGCTTCTTCTTTGCCTTCTGCGATCAAGAGTAAAAGAAGAGAGTGAGCAACGATGTGGTGGCCCACTTCCATGACTACAGTGAAGAACAATTTGAGCTAGCAAGTCTTCTATTTAAAAAAAAAAAAACATAAAAAAAGTTTTGCTTTAGGTAACAAGGCAACAACAACAACCAAAAAAAAACTCCCCAAAAGGAGGAAGAAGAAGAAGAAGAAGAAGAAGAAGAAGAAGAAGAAAAAGAAGAAGGAGAGAGAGAGAGAGAGAGAGAGAGAGAGAGAGAGAGAGAGAGAGAGAGAGAGAGAGAGAGAGAGAGAGAGAGAGAGAGAGAGAGAGAGAGAGAGAGAGAGAGGTCAAAGGGGAGACAACTAGAGAGAGAGAGAGAGAGAGAGAGAGAGAGAGAGAGTGGTCAAAGGGGAGACAACTAGAGAGAGAGAGAGAGAGAGAGAGAGAGAGAGAGAGAGTGGTCAAAGGGGAGACAACTAGAGAGAGAGAGAGAGAGAGAGAGGGAGAGAGAGAGAGAGAGAGAGAGAGAGAGAGAAAGAGAGAGAGTGGTCAAAGGGGAGGCAACTAGAGAGAGAGGGAGAGAGAGAGAGAGCAGTGCTTCAGATTGTTGGCGCGCCCGCGCCATTGGCGCATATTTTATCAGAATGGCGCGTCACTTTCAATGTGTATGCGCCAGCCGGGCGCGTCATAAAAATCGCCAACTTGTATCAATCCTCGGTCCGTCTGTACCACTAAGCCACACCAAGCACATGTGGCCACACCACGGAGTACCAAAACGGACGCCAAACTGCTGCTTTGCCTAGCAACGATGCATCGCTCTGTGTGATTGGCTATCAGCCAGCAGACAACCAATCAGCGAACATCTATCAGTTTACCTTGCACAGACTCGCACACGTGTGCGGAATCAAGATGCCACCGAAGAAAAGGCTTAGAAAAGAAACCGAAGAAAACCAACGTCAGTTGACGTTGTCTTCAATGTTTTGCAAGAAAAAAGCAAGCAGTAACTGTTTAGTTTTTATCTCTTACTAGCTCCTTCCAAAGCCGATATCCATGTGGAGCAGTGCAAGTCCGATCTGAATCACCTGGTTGACAACCCAGACAATTGTCAACACCTGAGTGCACTGAAACAGGACTTTGATCTCGAAGAAAAGACCTACAAGCAGTGTAAAATCACCGTTCTGGTTCAGAATGTCTCCTCTACTCTGCTGCCCTCATTTGTAGAAGAAGTCCTCTCCAATCTAGATAAGAGATTTCCTGATGCGGAGCTGCTCCAGGCATTCAACGTACGTTCTAGCTATGAGGCCGATTTCATTTGTTGACAAGAACAAGCTGGATGACTGGGGCATGGAACAAATGGAGAAACTTCTTCAACAGTTTGCTGACGAAAAGACCCACTTCTGGGTCTGCGAGGGCCAGAACGGCTCACTGAAAACTGCTCAGCCGTTCATCAACAGAGACGAGACTTGGCAAGAATGGAGGCTGCTCAAGAGAACAGTTCTCAGTGAACACTTTCCCAGAGATGATTTCGTCACCCTTTGGCAGATGATCGCCAAATTCTACCCTGCAGCTGATGAATTTCCAAATTTAAAGAAGCTGACAGCTGTGGCCCCGACCCTGCCCATCCACACAGCAGACTGTGAAAGATCGTTCTCTGTGCAAAACTACGTCCAAACACAGAGGAGGAGAGCACTCTCTAGCACACACTGTGACCAGCTGATGATGGTGTGCATTGATGGACCTATCTTCCAGGACATGCCCTTTAACCGTGCAGTGCAGGTGTGGGCGGAAAGTCGCAACCGCTACCTGTTCAAGAAGAACTAGGGCATGAGACTGTCCTAGGTCCTATTGATGGAGTTATTCAGAAGGAAATACTGTGGACTGTTGTGTATTTGTGTGTGTAATTTTCTGGATGGCAAAAAACAAGTTGAGACTAAACTTTTTGGACTCGCTGCAACATTTTTGTGGTGTGTATGTGTGTAGAGGAGTGATTTTGTGTTGTGTTTGACTGGTTGAAGCAGATCTCTGTTAGATTTCAATGTGTTAGTCCCTAAAACCAAGTTTGTTTAAACAAAACATCATGCTACCAAGAAAGAATAGAGTGGGTTTTGAGTGATCATGACTCTGTGTCCACAGAACGAAATGTTAAAAGAGACAATAAAACAACTGAAAGACACACAGCTTGACATGTGTTTGTCTATTATTTTATTTTTTGCTTTTTTAATTATTCATTTGTGTGTGTGTGTGTGTGGGGGGGGGGGGGGGGGGGGGGGGCTGGGGGCTGTAGGGGTGTCATGTGTGGGGTGGAGGTTCATTCTGTTTGAAGTGAAGGTTTGATTGTTAATGACCCATGTTTTTCAAAATTGACCCATCATTTTGCCTGGCCATGGGTCATTGGGCCCATGAAGTCTGAAAACAATCTGAAGCACTGACCATTATGAATCATCCCCTCCCCACGTCTCTTTACCTATTGGTGGCAGATTTGATTGCTTTAGTTACCTACACAAACACACCTCTTTGTCTATGGGCCTTGGCAAACAAAGTTTCAAAGTCACTCTCACTGACTCACACTCACCTTCACAAAACCCACCACCCCCTCCCTCCCTCCCTCATTCTCTCTCTCTCTCTCTCTCTCTCTCTCTCTCTCTCTCTCTCTCTCTCTCTCTCTCTCTCTCACACACAACCAATGAGATGTAAAACTAATTAGGTTGTGATAGGCCGGTGGCCTTACAATTAAAATTATTTGTTCGTTCATTCGTTCGTTCTCTCCCCCCCATCCCACCCAACCCACCCCTCTTTTACAACTCTTTGTCCAACTATGTGTAAGTTGATGTGCTAACGAGCTCAAGAAAATTTTCATTCAATGCTCCAAAGTAGCACAAGTGCTTCATCACTGACTTACAATGTCTAATCGAAGTGCTTGCTCCATCCTGCCGTCTGCCAGAAGGTACAACAGCTGGTTGATGTCAACTTCATCAGGTTTATAGATGTTCAGCTGTGAGATTTGTCTGGAAATCAAACACAAATGGTAAGTAGCAAGTGTGATGCCTATTAGTGTATGGGCACACCAAAGTAATAAACATCATGAAGATTAAAAGCCAAGTCTTGGAGAAAAAAAACCCAAACATTCATCACTGATTAATAGTCAACAGTGTACTTTCATTTTTCAGTTTGATAGCAAGCATTCTCTCTTGCATTAAACCTGTATTAATACAAATGTCTGATTTGTATGCATCATCCATGTCATAACAACAACTGTCAGGAAACTACCATAACCTTCTTCATCTGTGTGCTGACATGTAATAAGCAAAATAACATGACCCAAAACCTGTCAATTCCTAGAAAACAAAATGGAAAATATTTCTATTGTTTTCAAATAATTCACCTTTGTTATGCAGGCCATATTGCCTCATTTGAAAAGAATTTTCATTGGTGTGAGTTAATCAAGAAGACACAATTTCAACACTGGCACTTACTGATGGAGGTCATCAATGTGGTCTCTGTTGGTTTCCAGGTCGCTCATCAGAGTCTCCAGGCCACCCTACACAAGGGACCAAAATCACCTTGATAGAGGTCATCCCTACAATCACAGGTATTGAGCTGTACTACTGGGCGGGGAGAGGCAATGTGACTTAGGCATCCTGCTCAATGAGGATCCATGCAACTTTAGAGCAGTTAGACTAGAGCGTTTTCCCAGCAGTAGCTTGCAGCTGATGTGTGCAGTGTTCAAAGCTGCACAGACCCCACAATAGCATCCTTGGGCAAGGTGCTTCATCAACATTGCCTCTCCTGCTGAGGTGTAAAACCAGTTATTGGGCGCTGCACAGAGCCACCAGGGGGGAAATTCCCCACAAAAAATTTTGTGTGTGTGTGTGTGTGTGTGTGTGTGTGTGTGTGTGTGCAATTTTAAAGATTATTCCTCTTATTATTATCATCATAATTATTATTATCATTATCACTGGCCACAAGTAATAGCAGAAGAGCACTGCAACAACTGCTGGAGTACCAACCTTCCACACAGCTTCGTCCACTCCCTGACTCTCCTCTGCAGCTGTCAGCAGCACATGGGCTGCTTCCTCCCACTGCTGCGTCAGCAGACACTCCCTCAGAAGGCCCTTGAGAGGCGCAACCTTTTGTGCCTTGTACAGAATCCGGTGTTTCTTTGGGGGACGGGCTTGAATGGATAATAATACAGTGGCAGTCTTCATCTCACATCCTGAATGCTTTTTACATGTGTTTTCAGCTAAGGGCTTTACCCATCATTGTGCAAGCAGATGGTTATATTTTTTGCTTGAAACCGATTTTTCATCCAAGTTCTGGTCTCTCCGCCTCATGCTTCAACTCTCTGGTGAGTGGACAATTAGATGAATCATATACTGGCACCTGTGGACATGTATACAGAGAAATGTATACTCTGGTACCTGCAGGTCTCGAAACATTCTCTGACCACATTCTCACATATTCTGCAGAAAGGGTCATTGATGTATAGCTTGCAAATTGTCCTCCCATATTTTAAGATAAGCCTAGTGCGTGGTCAGGACTGAGGTATAAATCCATTATATGGTAATTGTACTCCATTTTTTAAAGGCTGTTCTATAAACCTTAGTAAAGCGCATGATGCACTAAAGTTTTTGTTTCATTATTCATTCCACTGCCCTATGCTTATAAATGGTGCCTGATGACCATCCCCACTTTCACACCTGCTACCAACACTCACAGCTGAAGCTGCTTCTCTGTAAGTTCCATAAGGTTTTTCTTTTCTCAATGACAGTACTTGCATGTTTTAACCCCTTCCCTGCCACGCCCAGAAATTTTCCCGGCCTCAAACTGTCAGAGCTTTGCTAGGTCCCGGAAAACTTTGAGGCTTTTAACTCATTGAAGACGGCACTATTTTTAGCTCGTGTTAACTGGAGACGCATGTTTCTGGGCATTTTTACAGAAATTGCTGAAAAAATACTAATCAAGCAATGGAAAAACTGTTGCCATCATTAGAACGCTCTTTGTCTCCTCTATCCTTGTAGATCAATGTCATTCTCTCGTTAATTTTATTTTGAATATAATATTGCAACAAAGAAGGGTACCGTCTGCCGTGCCTGTATTTAGTTCGACTGGAGTGAGGCCGACTCTAAGCCGACAGCGTGTACGGATCAGTTTCCGATTCCTCTTCTTCTGTCAGCAGTTCGTGCACTATACCTATGATCTGCTCCTCTAAAACTGCATCTTTTTCATCGTCGGAAAAACGGATCACATCGTCCTTCTCATCTGATGCTTCTTTCACAGCGATTTCAACAACATCCTCATCGTCCTGCCGCGACGCCATTGTGATTTAGCCTTGAAAGCGCCTCTTGCCACATGTATGTGTAAACAAAGTCTGGCAGTGCCTTATCCTCTTCAAATTCAGAGACACAGACGGTCTACAATGTTCCTCACTATCTTATAAGAGAACTAGACTACCTCGACTAGTTAAGAGCCCCTTACAACACAAACAAGAAATTTACATAGGCACCGCATCATATGATGCGGTGCGTCGTCAACCGTTGCTCACCTCACCGCATCATATGATGCGGTGCGTCGTCATTGAGTTAATGAAGCACTGTCATGAAAGGGAGGCAACTACGAATGACTCAGTTCTCTGCTCTGTTCAGTGCTCTGGAAAATAAGAACACTATGAGTATGATATGACAAACACTAGTACAGTAAAACATTAGAAAATTCCCTAGCATATGGGTGCAATATATATGGCAGGGAAGGGGTTAATATTTGCAATGGTGGTGACTAACCACACTGTGAACCCAAATCAGCTCTTATACATGTACACCACTAGGTAATCATAGAGGAAGTTCTAACCACTGTTCTCAGCCATAAAAAGGTTAAAACAAAACAAAAGTCAGCAGATCTGCTCCTTGAACACATTTATGATCACACATGAGAAATAGAGCTAAAGTATGAAAAAAAGTTTTAGATAAAACGCTGAGTAAAGTTATCAGTACACTAAGTTATTTATAAGTTTCCCTGATATCAAGGTCACTGAGAAAAATAATAAAGATCTCTCTCTATAGTATAATTATAAACATACTTTTTTCTGGAATATGCATGAATAAATAAATAATACAGTAGTTGAATATGTCATTTTTTGAACTAACTCTAAAGCCTAGTTTTGGCATGCACAGCCACTATATATAGCAAAGGAGTTTAGCAACAATCGAGACTAGGCAGCTTGTTTTTACTCACTGCCTCTCATTTGGTCTCCTAAACTATGCCGTTTGATTGATTATTGATTTAACTGATCATTTATAGTGAATGATAATTGTCACAGTGTAATTATCATTATACTCCCTATCGTACCTACATGTATATATACCTGAAACAGTGTCAAGATTAAAGTCCTACATCTGGATTATTAATGAAGTTCTGTAGCATTATATCAGAATAGATTGTTCTCATCATGGAAAGGGAAGAAGTCTCACAGACGGTCATGTTGAAAAATCTACAATAAAAGAGTGAGGGTTGGGATGGAAAATTGTGAAAGCTATCTCGAAAAAGTTGCAATATAAAAAGAACACCTTTACCTTGACCTGAATAAATATGCAACTATTACTTAGTATTACTGCAACCAAATTGGTACCACTCAGGTGAGCTGACAGAGCTTCCAAGTTCATCCAGCAGCATCACAGACACCACCTCCTTGCAAGTCATGTCACAATGCACACAGTTTTCCTCATATATATATATATATATATATATATATATATATATATATATATATATATATATATATATATATGCACGTCCACGATATTGCCTAACACTATCAAAAACTGGGGGTCTGGGTAAAGACACTTGAATAAAACTATCTAACACAGTCAGCATGCATATATTTCAAATTTATATGGGTTCTTTAAATGTTTTTGTAATGCTATGACCAATAGTTTTTATAGTTTTGCTTTGCAGAGATTCACAAAAAAATAATTTAACTCGTACGAAGCGGAAAAATGGCGCCGAAAAACGGGACATTTTGCGACGCCACTTTTGAATGCTTGTTATCTTGTGCAAATTCACCTTACAAAGTATAGAATACAGTGGAACCTGCGAATAGCGACCCCTCTTGGGACCAAACCAAAAGGGGTGCTATTTCGAGGTAGGGTGTTATTTGGAGGTTCAACCATAATCATGATCAAAAACACATTTCAAAGCTCACACACATGCACATGTGTAGATAGAAAATAAAAGACATGAGAAAACAAACAGCAAGGGCAACAAAACAATGTTTAAAGGCATTCAATATTTTATTGTACACACTTCAAGTTAAAATGAGGATTAATTTGGCTAGTTTTGACTAAACTAAGGAGATCTGCATGTACATGTACATGTAGTCACTGATGTTCTTGTGATTGGCTTTGGATTTTTCTATAAGTCTAATCATGATCAAGAACACATTTCAAAGCACACACACATGCACATGTGTAGATAGAAAATAAAAGACATGAGAAACCTAACAGCTAGGGCAACAAAACCATTTTTAAAGGCATTCAATATTTTATTGTACACACTTCAAGTGAAAATGAGGATTAATTTGGCTAGTTTTGGCTAAACTAAGGAGATCTGCATGTAGTCACTGATGTTCTTCTGAGTGGCTTTGGATTTTTCTTTAAGTCTGATTTCTTCCACAGAACTTTTCAGTTTCATGGCCTGTGACACATCATCATTGTCACCTTTGACAGTGACAAAGGCAAGCAGCCTTTTCACTTGCTCTAGAGCAGGCTCATCGGCTGCAAAGGTTATTTTTAGATTGCCTGACCCACTTCTGACCCCAGCATTGTATACATGTCAGCGCGGCTCAACTAAACCGACCTCTGGGAACGGCCGTGTGGTGCAGACACTTCGCGAAATGCCGCCCCAGGGAAGAGAGAGTCGCTATTCGCAAGTAAAAACAGCGATCGGGACCGGCAAGGGGGGGTCGTTATTCGCAATAGCGAGGTTAGTCGCTATTTAGAGGTAATTTTCTTAAGAAATCGATCCGTGCCGGCTCTGACCAGCCGCTATTGCGAGGGTAGTCGCTATTTAGAGGGTCGCTATTCGCAGGTCCCACTGTATATAGATTGTGTGAAATAATTCAAGTTCAATTATTAATTTAGTCATATTTCAGTGGAAAGTCGCCACAAAATAAAAACAGAGGTAGTTCTACCGAAATAAAAAAGACCTATGCGTTCGTTACTCTCGTTTCCACCACCCTTGCTCAGAGGAAAAAAATCGAAACCAAACATGTATACATAAATGTGTTGAAGAGAAGGTTCAAATTACTTTTCCTTTCATTAGTTTACTCATACAACTGCATAGTTTTATTCTTCTTTTGGTATTAACCAATTTCTTGGGACTATTTTGATGGTCAGCGTCGGTCGTTTCCATGCGTTACTTACGGAAGGTACGCGTGTACCAAACGTGTTGCTATATTTTTCCGCACTCAAAACGGCTACAAAGGAAGCTTTTGTCATCCTGCAGTGAATGAACACGTTTATGGAAGGATACGTCATAGTACACGCGATTTTTGACCAATGAGAAGGCTTCGTTTCCTTCATTTCCTTCTGTAACGTATGTCATTTTTCTACACATGTGCGAAGCTTTCAGTTCGTTTGATCCGTTCGATCGACCATCTTCATCCAATTTGGGTTAAGTAAGGCATTCTACATTAGTTTTTTATTATTACAATTCAATAGTTTCGTTCATGGGTCATGAATAAATACTTTATGACTAGTTTTTCTCTGGCCATTCTGGTTTTGGTTTCTGGTGTTCCTTACGAAACTCAATCGTCGCGGAGGAGCTTATCACATCGATTGATTTGGTCAGAATCACATCATGTTTGTTTTCATAGAACTAAATTGATGTTCCCTCATGCTAGGTATCAAAATAATACATTTTATAATGATATACGCATGTGATCGCCAAGCTGGTTACAAAGAAACCAAACACTGCTCGGCGCCATTGCAGTAGGTATGTCCCACCTAGTGTTAGGCAATATCATGGACGTGCACATATATATATATATATATATATATATATATATATATATATATATATATATATATATGCTCAAATCAGCACCATCTCCATACTTGGTAACTACCTTCTTTGGGGGGGAGAACACATTCTTTCAGAGTTTTGAGGAAACATTGAAACTGAGAGTTCCTATGGAGTTCAGTTCCAGCAAAGGCATCCACAAGGTCTTTCTGAAATGAAAAAACCAACATCTCACTTTAATGATGTAAAATTTACTGTTAATACCTGGCATGCTATTGTGCAAAGCAATTGTTACTTAAGCAGATACACGTAAACGAATCAGTCCTTATTTGATAGACAACTTATTTAGGTACTTGCCAAATTACATGTTGGCTACTCTATACATTGCTAAAACATGCTGTGGAAGCTTAGTCAGGTGGGACAAACATGGAAAACTTTCACTATGTTCTTCTCTGTAGACTGTCAGGTGTCTGACAAGAAGCCGGAGGGATCTAGAAGGGGGTCTGAAAGCAAACAAACCCACTCTCAACTGAAGTCGAGGGAGACATACTCAGGCGTATCACAATCTGCCTTGGGCTTACACATATCTCACTCAGACTGCATGATCTGAGGAAGTGTCTCAATAATTCGAATCAGTGGGCCTTGGTTTAAACCTGCAAGAAGAACCATTCACTGAAAGTACAACTCTCCTCTATATGTAATAATTTCGTCTACTATGCAGTGTGCCCAGGAACAATTCATGCAATCACTTGCATTAGCCACTGCCGACCGAGCGTACTACTGTATTGAGTCGACTGCACGGAACGGGTAGCACGAAGGGAAGATGCAGCACATTTTTCGAGGGTGCCAGTGAAAACACTGTCGCACTGGATAAGGCTGAACACGTGACTCATACTAAACGTGACGATTCTCCGCGGAAAGGGTTTGATGGCCGATATACTTAAGCTATCATAATCACCCATCTTACGATATCCGTTGGACCAGGAACTTCCTTGCCGACGGGTTGATGTTATCAAAGCCAAACGCCCAAAGATAGATAGAAGGAGACCATCGTCACCATCGACTTTAATCAGATGTTGCCGAATGTGCATGAGGAAAGTGACAAAGCAATCCCGAACTAATAAAAACAAAAGCCAAAATCAAACCTTGTATTGTAATCCATTCATGGCGTTGACAACTGATGTGAATGAATATGTCAAGATCTCGGGGGGAAAACGTTGCTTGCTTGCTTTTTGGATAACAACAATCCGAGGCCCGCCTGCACGTGTGAAGAACGGCGCTTGCGCAGTGAAGGAAATTGCTTTCTATTGTGAAAAGAGTTCTATAGCCTCGATCGCAGTATCCTCCTGTCTCCAGCAGACAACTCGATATTTACCCCCACTGTACGCTATATTTCCTCGTGTCATACAGATCATCGTGAGTACTCAGATGCATTAATTCATCATCACATAAGTAATCAATTTATCAAGACTCGCATTTTGTTGTCATAAGTTTGGACTCAGATTTTGTAGTCCGAGATGAAGGCCGAGTGAGTGTCGTGGCCGTTAGCGGCATCAGGTGCTGTAGCCTAGGAATGCCATATGGTGTACTGTTAGTGTTAGACTGACGTGTCACTGGCTCTGGAGTCCGGGTTGCGTGTACATGTGTCTTCATTGGGGCCGTTGCGACTTTTTGCCTCAACGAAAGAAGATGGTAATGGACAACAGCAACTCCTGTTAACAGTTATATGAATTTCAATACCCACATTCTGTGACATTGCTGCTATCCGCCGGCAATCGAGTTGTTATATGTCTAACTTTTTGAAAGTGGTAGTAATTTATAATGCAGTACTGTATTAGCAAAGGCATTGGATACCACTATGATTTGAGAGAGGTAATGTTGAAGGTTTTGTTACCAGGTGGTAGCAAGATCCTTGTCCAGACCAGTATACAACTAAAGGTTTATATCATCCCTGTAACTGCACCTAGGAAAGTGTGCCAACACACTCCTAGTATTGACATTAATAGCCCACACGGATCGAAAAGTGCCACCTTACACATAAATGCCAACATAAGGTGATGGAATGCTGTTTTGGAAAGGTAATATTTATCTTTTTTGTCAAAATAAACTGCTGCTTCTATTGAACAACAACTTTGGTCCCAAGGCAGTGTATTTGTTCAGGGAATCTTGTGAGTTGAAGCAAGTAGCAATAAAACTCACAAAAAACAAATTTAATAAGCAAGCAAACAAAACCCTTTCATTCATATTAAACATTTATGAGTTCCACCAACACATTACAGGAAATGTTACAAACTTCTTATGGCTGTGGTAGGAAGATGTTGGGTCAGAGGAATGCAGTGACTATCTATTTGCCACCTGCTATTTTAATGTCTTTTGTAGACCATGTCACATGCTTGAGAGCTGTTTAATTGAATACTGAATGGGATTAAATGACTACCAAAGACAAGATGATGAAAGTGTGTTTGTAACAATTGATCCACAATGTTACATGGAAGACAAGTTGGAGATGGCAACACATGGTTACAAGAAATATATTCAAATGAACCAGCCAGCCAGCGAGCCATCAGCCAGCCAACAAGAACTGCAGGCTTCTATCACTCACTGGGGTCTCATGTACAACACTATGAATGTATTCCACCATTCCAAACTACTCAGCCTGTTTATTTGGACAAGTTTCACAATGAAGCCAACAGCAGTTCAGTGGAAATCATGTTCACGGTCAGCATCCAACTACTTCAGAAAAAACAAACATAAAAAATAAAAATAAAATCAAGGTGTGTGTGCTTTGTAATTTGAAGATGGTATAGGTATCCATTTTCCCCTCCATTACCCCTGGAACCAATGAAACAAGCATTATATACATTATATATATATCTGCATACATTGTCGTGTTAGACTTAGAGGTGTCCATTTTTCACTTGTAAAACAAATGTTTAGATTGAAAGTTTAGATTGGACAGCTAACTTTGCAGGAAAAATGTAACATAATATCAGCAGATCTGGCATTCAGTGTTTTTCTGTAGTGGAGCAGTTACAATGGTTAGATTCCAAATTGATATTACCCTTCCTCACACTGCAGCCAAGACAGAGATGAAGATGATGAATGGAGGGTTTGGCCTGTCAGCCTTTGTAGGCTATTTAAGGCTTTTGATCAGGAAAACCACTAGAGCTGGTTAGAGTGAGTTCAAGTTGAATCTCCTTGGTTATTCACCACTAAGGAAACATGAAACTATTCTTAGGCCAAAAGAAAAAATAGTTGTGGTTACAGTAATACCCCCCTAGTGCTCATTAGGCAGGGAAGATGGGACAGCACACAATTCGTTGATCACCATAAATATTTCTCCCCCTTTTTATACTTCTTTTTTTTTCAAGATCAGAAAATATGTTCAGGGTATGCAGAAAAAATGGATCTGTCAGATAATTACAGTAACCACAACAATTTTTTTCTTGGCCTTAACCACAACCCAGAGGGGGCTAGGGCAAAGATGCCTCTCATGGACATGGATGTTTGTGGGAATGTTCATCTGATTCTTTACTCCCTTTCTTGTGCATCCAAGCGGGAGCCTGTACAGAAAATGTGTGATTGTGGCTGGATATTGGGAGGTGTTATACTTTTATATCATCAGTTGGAAGAGCTGGAAGAATGAAAAGTAACTTTTTATGATAAAGCTACTTACATTTACACAATACCTGGAGACAGAGAAAATGCATATCTGCACCTAATACGAATAGCTCAGGAATAAATATCTTTATTATTGAAAATAAGAATGACCTGTCCTCTTTGCATTAAAATCGACAAATAATTTTGTGGAACACAACATTCATTTTCTCCTACTTTTAATAAATGTATGGACTGTGTAGGAGCCGGCACTGAGCCTTGGCCACCTGCCCTGCAAGCCAAGGCCAATAACCCAGGCTTCCGACAAGCCAGATTTAAAACTGGCTTCCAAGTTCCTAGGTAGCCAATCAAAAAGTGGCTAGTGTCAGCTTAGGCCCTAGAATTATGTGCTGGCTGTGTTGAACAGAGAGAGAGAGAGAGAGAGAGAGAGAGAGAGAGAGAGAGAGAGAGAGAGAGAGAGAGAGAGAGAGAGAGAGAGAGAGAGAGAGAGCAAGCAGAGATTAATGTTAACTTTTTTTTACCTCATCTGATCAACTAGCCTAAAGAGTCACCTTTGCCCAACAGACCTTACTTGCCCATAACTCTGTAAAGGAGTCTGCTTCCTTGTCTCTAGGAGGGGATGTGCCTTGGAGTGATAAGGTGGGGCTGGACACAGCAGAGTTTGTGAACAGTTTGGACTGGAAATAAAGGCTTCTATCTACATTGGCTCCACCTGGAGTTCCAGTTCCACAAGTTCAAGTCTCTTACAACTCAGACTATTACAATCATCAATGAAAATATCACTTGCCCAACCAGGCTGGTTGACCATTGCTGTAGCCTGCCTGACATGAAGATCTACGTACCTCAGGCAGTTGGGCAGCAGTTAATTTTGACTCCTGGAGAGAGAGAGAGAGAGAGAGAGAGAGAGAGAGAGAGAGAGAGAGAAAGAGAGAGGAGGGGTGGGTGGAGATATTGATTGATTCTTTATGAAGGATGAAATTTTAATCATTTCTGCCTATCGTATAAATTGCCCTTGCTCATAAAAAATGACAATCCTGGATAGATAAGAAAAAGTACACAGTAGCTTATCTATGTACAACAGTTTGCAAAGGTATATGAACAATATGATAAACTGACAAAGATTTTAGTAGATGCCAATGACAAATGTAATTGTGAGCTTAGTGAGTCTTCTAGTTCAAGCAATAGCATGTTGTATGTACAGGTGACATTGTACTCGGGATACAGCAGTGAGATTATTTGAATAGATAATCATATATGGATGTTTTAAAAGACTTCATATAAGTATTGTTCCTTAGGCAAAATGGGAGTGTATTCCATATCATAGCACCTGAGTATGTAAGACTGCCTTTAAAAATGTCTACTCTAGGTTGTGGTAGAATAAAAGTGTTCTGAGATAGTGAATCGCTCATTTGGGAATGGTAGAGAGAGAGAGAGAGTGAGAGAGAGAGAGAGAGAGAGAGAGAGAGAGAGAGAGAGAGAGAGAGAGAGAGAGAGAGAGAGAGAGAGAGGCAAACAAGCAGAGGCAGGCAGACACCCACCCACATGCACACATACATAGTTGCAAACTCATAAATTCACACACACACACACACACACACACACACACACACACACACACACACACACACACACAGATACAATGTGTACATGTTTTATCATGCACGAGGCTATATAACAAATTCATGCATACTTTCCCATTTATTTCTTGCAGATCTTCACGATGCATCTGAGAAGGACCACTACATGCTTCCTACCAGTCTTGCTGGCTGCTGTGCTGCAAGTCAGCTCCCATCAGGCCTACCCACCAGGGGTTCCTCCTAGGCAAGACAACTTCCAGCCACCTCCCCCTCAGCAGCACCAGCACCAGCAGCAACCTCCCCAAGGGCAGCAGATGCAGTACCAGCAGCAGCCTCCACAGCAGCAGCAGCAACAATACCAGCAGCAGCAACAGCAGTATCAGCAACCTCCACCTCAGCAGCAACAGCAGTACCAGCAGCAACCACCTCAGCAGCAGCAGCAGCAGTATCAGCAGCAACCACCTCAGCAGCAGCAGCAGCAGCAACCACCTCAGCAGCAGCAGCAGCAGCAAGCCAATGTGCAGCAATTCCAGCAGAATGCCCATGCAGGGGATCAGCATGGAGGCTTCAAGGCTGACATGCACAATGCTGAGTGAGTATGAAACTTTTGGCAGTGCCTTGCAGCAGTGTATTGCAGCAGTGCCTTGCAGCAGTGTATTGCAGCCATTCAACACTGCCATTTGCAAAAGAACACACTTTCCAAAGATGGTGATGTATTATTACTTCTTTCTTGTCAGTGTGAATTTATTTGTATGTTGTATGATACGAAATATGTGACGAGCCACGACAAAACCAGTGCTAAGTCGATTTTTGGACAAAATAGGGTTTTAATATTTTTGAATTCTGCATTCATTTCTGTTTGTTTTGATATAAGAATGAACATTGTGAGTTAATTAGAATAGGAGTTACAGGCATTTCAAGTTGGGTACTGAAGCAGCGACCATTTTGAAAAAACGGACTCAGAAAATTTACCCTCTTCAGACATTAAACACCTTAGCAACGGTATTTCAAACTCCGATTCCAAAAATAGCCGACCTTATTTTTATTTGACATCCATAGAGCGGGAACGCCGAGAGAGCGGCCGTTCTGTCGGTATATAACATGAAGGGGTTCTGCAAGGGTTTAGGTGTGTTTATTGCGGCTAAAATGAGGCAATTAACGCTAATTACAGGGACCTTTTGAAACAATACATAACACAAAAGTCTTTATTTTACCATCAAAATATAATTCTTCAACATGTTTCCTTTACTGGCATGATAGTTTGAACCATGTAGAATCTATTTTTATCAAAAAGTGAAAATCACCCAGATTGACCCTCCCTGCCTTTTTTCAGTCGTAGCGCAAAATAGTGCCGCACGACTTAGCACTGGTTTTGTCGTGGCTCGTCACATATGGTCATGAATGCAGACACCAGGAATGAAAACAAGGCACGAGAACATTTTCATATGCTCTCTCTGTCTCTCTCTCTCTCTCTCTGTCTCTCTCTCTCTCTCTGTCTCTCTCTCTCTGTCTCTCTCTCTCTGTCTCTCTCTCTGTCTCTCTCTCTCTCTCTCTCTCTCTCTCTCTCTCTCTCTCTCTCTCTCTCTCTTTCTCTCTCTCCCCCCTTCTCTCTTCTTCTATCTTTTTATCTTTGTCTTTGTCTCTGTCTGTCTGTCTGTCTGTCTGTCTGTCTGTCTGTCTGTCTGTCTGTCTGTCTGTCTGTCTGTCTGTCTGTCTGTCTGTCTGTCTGTCTGTATGTCTTTGCAACTGTGTATCTGTCTGTTTGTCAGTCCATCCGTCCATTTGTCCATGTGTTTGTCCATCCATCCGTCTGTCCATCCGCCTATAATCCATATTTCTGTCCATTTGGTCTCTTTGGCATCAGCAAAAAAAAAGTTTTCTCACTGGATTAATCACTGTATTCTGTCTATGAAGTGATAAGAGTTTTCTTAAATTTATTGCGTTTTTTTCTTTTTTATTAAGAAAATCATTAATCTTATTTCAGTTTTTGAAACAGGGAACATCTTTTGTTAAATGTGGAGATAAAACATCAAAGGGAGACAATTTTGTGTATACAAGCAATGAGTTGCTTCCCTTATATAAGAATTTCATGTCGCTGATTCAAGGAGGAGAGTCAAGCTTTTCGAGGCTGTTCTTGTAACGTCTTTGTAACTTTCCACAGTATCAAGATGTGTGTGTGTGTGTGCGTGTGTGAGTGAGAGAAAAGGGGGGGGGGGAGAAAGTTTCAGAGATAGTGTTACAGGACCAATACTCTGATTAACTTTAGCTCATAGTTTGTCTAGGGAAACATGATACCATCCTGTAACATTTACCCATCTTCCCTGCTGTTAAGGACGAACTAGACAACTGAGAAAAATGAGAACAGACATCCACAATTCAACTGACTTTACTAATGATGAAAAGATAGATAATGGTTGCTAAATAATCACTCAATCCTAACTTAGCCAGCCAGCCTATATTAATACGTTCAACTTATCTGGGAAGAGAGAGTTCGAGACTGCTGAAGGACCGTTTACCCTGGTGGTTGTTCAACGGGTGAGGTGACGACTGACACAAGGTGTTGGTCTTGAGAGAAGGGGTCAGGACCGTTGACCCTGGCGGTTGTCATTCAACAGGTGAGGTGACGACTTACACAAGGTGTTGGTCTTGAGAGAAGGGGTCATTAAAGGAGGCCAGGGCGACTGGGAACTGGAGTAAATCAGATTTAGAGGGCAGACGTCAACCGTTCTTCTTCCAGTGTGGGCATAACATTTGTCATCGTAGGTAACTATGGCCAGTCCACATTGTGCCGATTCAACACTCAAAGTCTCCACCAAGAGTTGTGTCTGATAAGGAAAGCTCAGACATTCCGTCCTTAAAGCAAGTCACATCATTCTGAGATCGGGGATCGTTTCAATTCCATCCGTCCTGTTTCACTCGCGTTCAACGCTCCAACCTCTCGCCCGAGACCAATCTCGCCCCTCCCTCTCTCCAAAAATCCTCACTCTGAATATGACGCCTTCAATCACTGAGAATAAGCGCTATAGAAATTCCCATTATTATTATTATTATTATTACACCTTATATGAAGGTTTTGGTTGCATTTTCTTCAGATGTTGGGTGTGTGTCTGATCTAACAGTGCACCACATAGTCCAAGATGAAACGTAAATGAATGTTCAAGCATTACAAATTTACATGACATTTCCCTCTCACTCCAGGCACATCATGGAGCACCTGCAGGAGGTGATGGACACAAAACCCAAAGAGCAGATGACAGAGGAGGAGCTGGAGTTTCACTACTTCAAGATGCATGACTATGACAACAACAACAAGCTGGATGGTGTGGAGATTGGCAAGGCTCTCACCCACTTCCACGGAGGTAAGACAGGCTGCGACTATCTGGGCTGGTGCTTCATTAACATAGTGCCTCCATAATGCTAAGTGTGCACCTCTGCCATATGTAGCCCTGCAAGCCTTCATGTAGGGATGGAATATATGGGCAGCTACAGTAGCAGCTTTTCGGGTATGGGTGGTGTCTGTCTCTTAAAATGCAAATTTAGCCACATAATTCAGTTTTTTTACTGCATGCATTAGTTGATAGATGATAGATGAGACACTGTTCTACATGTGCTGGATATGTAGCATGAAACAGACCTCACGGCATCGCAGTGATGCATGGAAGATGTTAATGTCCGGAATGACTGGGAATTGTGCAAGTTCTCAGAGAGGCTGGGCTTGAGATCAGCAGTCAACAATGAAGGAAGAGTTGCCTTTCTTTAGCTGACATCTCGGTCTGTTTGTGTCTCCCCCCCACCCCACCCCCAACCCCCCTTCTGCCCTTATCCTCCCTTTGACTCTCTTTCTTATCCTTGTTTTATTCTTACCTTTGATAAAGGGTCTCATCTAGTGTAATTTTGTGCATTACTTTAAAAGGCACTTGCATAACTTTATTATGCATTCCCAACTGTAGCAATATATATTTATGGAGTGACTGAACAGAAATGTGTGTGTATGCATACATGTGTGTGTGTGTGTGTGTTTGTGTGTGTATGTGTGCTTTTCTGACATAAATCGACCCATTTTTTCTTTGAGGTCATAGCAGCAAGAGACAAGAATACAAAATTAGGCTCTGATTGTCACCTATGCATTGTTAAGATCATTTTAGATGGTAGTAAGGAAAACTGGTTGTTAAAAATACAGGCAGAGGAACAGTTGAGGGTTTCAATTTTTTGCAGCACCTCAGTGTTCAGACCAGAGGTAATGACAATATGTGGACTTTTCATTGAGAGCAAGAAAACACCGCTTGGTTAAATGTGGATACTTATTCAGTCACATGACTAGATGTGTTCATTATGAATAGGAGAGCAGTTAGACAAAACACTCTCACAGGAATGGTTTGAAGTCAGAGCTTACCTACTAGCAATTGCCAATGCATTTGAATGTAGCTGGCTCACAAATCATCATAAATGAAATGAACAGTGAAAAAAAAAAAGAGACAAATATATTCATTATCTTTTGTGCCAGGATGTATGTGTTTGTAATCAAACAGCAATCCATTAAGGTTTCCTGCGAAATACTATAGTAATAGTGGCATTTAAACAGGGGAAATAACCAGTGTGCCCAGATATCCCAATAATACAATGACTATTTACTGGAAGTTTTATCCCACAGGTTTCATATGGCAGAAGTGTGCACATAGCTAATATTGGTTTGTTCATCACTGGAACTGCTCATTTTGTATTGGAACTTGAATACCCATTTAACTCTAAAGAGAAATCAATAATTTTTGCCTGCCTATGCATCTAGCACTGAATTGTTGTATTGTGTACCAAAAGTTTTGAGTTCTGAGATGAATCATACTTTCATTGGTGTGATTTTCAATGAAAATCCCTTTAATGCTGTCTTTATACTTTTAATGTTATTTTTGACTCACATGCGAAGCAAAAGTGAGTCTATGTACTGAGCCGTGTCGTCCGGGCGTCCGGGCGTCCGTCCGTCCGTCCGGGCGTCCGTCCGTCCGGGCGTCCGTAAAAAACTTAAACGTTGGATTTTTCTCGGAGACTATTAAGTCTATCAACACCAAATGTGGCATGATGGTGTATGATGACAAGGCCTCAAAAAACATACATAGTGACTTGACCTTGCTTCAAGGTCAAGGTCACAGGAGCCATAAATGTGGTCTCAAAAACAGTCATTTTTCACATTTGCCCAATTTTCTCCCACGTTATTGAGAATGGCGACCTTAGCTACAAGTGGTATATAGGTCAAAGCAAGCCCTATCTTTTGATACCAGTTTGGTTGACCTTGCTTCAAGGTCAAGGTCACAGGAGCTCTTCAAAGTTGGATTGTATACATATTTTGAAGTGACCTTGACCCTGAACTATGGAAGATAACTGTTTCAAACTTAATAATTATGTGGGGCACATGTTATACTTTCATCATGAGACACATTTGGTCACATATCATCAAGGTCAAGGTCACTTTGACCCTTATGAAATGTGACCAAAATGGGGTAGTGAACCACTAAAAGTGACTATATCTCATGGCAGAAAGTGCCAATAAGCACCATTGTGCTTCCTATGTCTTGAATTAACAGCTTTGTGTTGCATGACCTTGGATGACCTTGACCTTGGGTCAAGGTCACATGTATTTTGGTAGGAAAAATGTGTAAAGCATTTCTTGGTGTATGATGTCATTGGTAGGTTTAGTTGTTTGACCTTGACCTTGAAGGTCACCTGAAGGTCAAGGTCATATAAAGGTCAAGGTCAAGCATGTGAGTCGTATGGGCTTTGCCCTTCTTGTTATTGCTTTAATGCTATCACCTCTTGTATCATGGAAATGAACATGTGTGGGATTTTCACCAGTGTTTGGATGATGACAATTCTTGTACTGCATTTGATGGCTATAGTATAGTAATGTCTGCATGCTTGTGGTGTTGCTTGTTGCTTGCAGTTTGAGTGCATCAGTGTCTTTGACAATGCCTTACTTGCATGCAGTGAATTCTTTTTACAAAGATGTATTCACATGCTTTGAATTCTGCTAATCATCAAGGAGCTACTTTGACTCTTGTTTGTTTCTTTCTTATCTAAACACAGTTTTTAAGTTTAAGTTTTCTCTGTTGTGCAGCATTTATTTATGCTTTTTTTCCCCTCTAATGTCTTTATTTGTGCAACACATGTCAACTTATAAGTACATAAGGGATTCTTTCTGAGACGAAATTCAGAAATTGATTTTGCACTTCTCCAATACACGTGAAGAACAGTCATATGAATGGCATGAAATAGAGGTCAAGGTCAACATGTATGTACACTGCTAAAAGCAGAAGGGAAGTTTATTCAGTTTAGTTGATACACTGTCTTATGCTTAGAATGTGTGTGTGTGTGATTGAGTGTGTGTGATGTATGTGTGTGTGTGTGTGCAGATATGTATGTGTGTGTGATTGAGTGTGTGTGATGTATGTGTGTGAGTGTGTGCATGCGTGTGTGTGTGTGTGTGTGTGTGTGTGTGTGTGTGTGTGATCTCTCTTGCCAGCTTTGTGAGTGCCATATTGGAGGATGCTTTAGCATTACCTGTCATGTCCACACCCACTGCAACAAGTCATTGGTAAAACTGAAAATGTCACCCTTGTCAGGAGCTGAAACAGCTGCAGACTTTAGTCCCTGATCATTAGGCTGCTGGATAAATCCTTTACATGATCCTCAACATCATGGTCTTCCATGCTCATGAGGGATGACCATTCTGTGTGTGTGTGTATGTGTGCTCGTGCACGCATGTGTGTGTGCACGCATGTGTGCAATGTGTGTCTGTGTGTGTGTGTGTGTGTCTGTGTGTGTGTGTGTGTGTGCACGTGCGCGCAAGTGTGTGTGTGTGTGTGTATGTGTGTGTGTGTGTGTGTGTGTGTGTGTGTGTGTGTGTGTGTATGTGTGTGTACATATGTATGTGTGTGCATGCATTTGTATACATGCATGCATGTGTATAATTGTGTGTGTGTGTGTGTGATGTGCATTCACACGTGTGTTGGCAAGCATGTAATGCATGTGTGCAGGTGCATGTTTGTATAGATCTGTGTGTGCATGTCTATTATGCACTTGTCTTCATGACTATAGATTAATAAGGATTTGTGTTTCTAAGTTGTTTTCTGATGTTGCAATAATGTACCCACACTGAACGAATAATTAGAAGAATGAGAGTTGAAGTGCCCAAGTCAGCAAAATGGTGGATTGCTGTGTGATTTGTTAAGTTGGGTAAGCATGACTGATGTGAAATTCATCTGAAGTTTAAAAGTATGCACACCACGTCATCTTCACTGATGAATTATTGTCACTCAGGAGAGAAAGTGGATGTTCTGCCTGTTTGAATATGTGGACCCTTGGCAGGTGATCAGTACTCTCTGCTTAAACACTGCAGACAGTACACTTGTCAATGGCAAGTCCATTTTAGACAGAGGAGTTTGCATAGTCATGAACTAGTCTGGGTAATGTCTAATGAGGACACCTGCGATATCTTCCATGTCTCCTTTTCTCTGCCAACCCACTGTCTTCCTATGCTGTTCTTAAAATGCCATTAACTAGGGAAACCAAGATTCTACCCAGCTCCAGTGGTTGTCCTGCTCAGTGGCCTTACAAAGACTGCACTGGTTGATAGACATTGAAACTCCATTCAATTCTTTATACATTGTCTCTGCCGAAGCATGGGCCTTTGCTTAAATGACACTTTTAAAAAATAGAGTCCTGATGGATGGAAACTGTAGGAGGTCAGTTTTATTCAACCTGTCTTCTAACAAGGTGGCAGGGGAGTCAGTTGGTGTTAAAAGTAGGTGGGAGTGGAGTGCATATGTGTGTGTGCGTGTGTGTGTGTGCGTGTGTGTGCGTGTGTGTGCATGTATTGGGAGGATGTGTGTGTGGTGTGTATTGGGGGTGGGGTGGGGGTGGAGGTGGGGGATTTGTGTGTGTGTGTGTGTGTGTGTGCGTGTGTGTGCGTGTGTGTGCATGTATTGGGAGGATGTGTGTGTGGTGTGTATTGGGGGTGGGGTGGGGGTGGGGGGTTTGTGTGTGTGTGTGTGTGTGTGAGAGAGAGAGAGAGAGAGAGAGAGAGAGAGAGAGAGAGAGAGAGAGAGAGAGAGAGAGAGAGAGATTGTGTGTGTGTATGTGTGTGTGTGTGTGTATGTGTGTGTGTGTGTGCATACATGCATTCGCGTGTGTGTGTTTATGGGTGAAGGAGATGGGGATGGGACTGAGAGAAAAAGAGACTAGTGGTTGCTGGGAATCATCTCTCTATTATGGCTTCAACTGGGAAATGATGAAGAGAATCTCAGAGCAACAAACGGACAGCTGAGCAGGTCTGAGACCTCTCTTGTAAAGAGGCGTTGGAGCGTGTCCTGTTAACCAGTCGTATTCCACTCCCCCAGCCCCACTCCTACCCCCTCCCTTCTCCATCCTTCTGCCCCCTGCCCCTTGTTGTACCCCATCGACTGGATCTGCCCCTCCCCCCTCGTTATCCCTCAGCCCTGGGGTGATGCTTGGGCCACGGCAAGCTGTCTTAGGAGAGATTACTGTCCCGAAGGGGAGTTCCACTCTATGCTGCTCCTCTGTCCTCCCTCCCCCCTCATCTCTCCTCCCTCCTGTCTCCTCCCTCCTCCCTCCTGTCTTCTCTCTCCTCTCACCTCCCTCCTGTCTCCTCTCTCCTCCCTCCTCTCACCTCTCTCCCGTCTCCTCTCTCCTCTCTCCTCTCACCTCCCTCCCGTCTCCTCTCTCCTCCCTCCCGTCTCCTCTCTCTTCTCTCCCCTCTCCTCCCTCCCGTCTCTTCTCTCCCCTCTCCTCTCTCCTCTCTCCTCTCACCTCCCTCCTGTCTCCTCTCTCCTCCCTCCTCTCACCTCTCTCCCGTCTCCTCTCTCCTCTCTCCTCTCACCTCTCTCCCGTCTCCTCTCTCCTCTCTCCTCCCTCCTGTCTCCTCTCTCCTCTCACCTCCCTCCTCTCTCCTCTCACCTCCCTCCTCTCTCCTCCCTCCTCTCACCTCTCTCCCGTCTCCTCTCTCCTCTCTCCTCTCACCTCCCTCTCGTCTCCTCTCTCCTCCCTCCCGTCTCCTCTCTCCTCCCTTCCATCTCCTCCCTCCCGTCTCCTCCCTCCTCCCTCCCGTCTCCTCTCTCCTCCCTCCCGTCTCCTCTCTCCTCCCTCCCTCTCCTCCCTCCCGTCTCCTCTCTCCTCCCTCCCGTCTCCTCTCTCCTCCCTCCCGTCTCCTCTCTCCTCCCTCCCATCTCCTCCCTCCCGTCTCCTCTCTCCTCCCTCCCGTCTCCCGTCTCCTCCCTCCCTCCAATCTCCTCCCTCCCGTCTCCTTTCTCCTCCCTCCCGTCTCCTCTCTCCTCCCTCCTCTCTCCTCCCTCCTCTCTCCTCCCTCCTGTCTCCTTTCTCCTCGCCGCCTGTCTGCTCCTCTCTCCAACAACCCCCTGTGGGTTGGGGGAAGAATAGACCCACCGTTTCTCCATACGCGATTAATAGGAGGCGAATAACTGAGGAAAACGAGACTTGTTCTTACACTAACATGCTCTGGTTACGTCATAAAGAGTAGTACAAAGCCATTCTCACCCCACATAGGTTACGTCATAGAGAGTAGTACAAAGCCATTCTCACCCCACATGGGTTGCGTCATAGAAACTAGTACAAAGCCACCCTCATCCCACAGGGGTTACGTCATAGAAAGTAGTGCAAAGCCACCCTCACCCCACATAGGTTACGTCATAGAGAGTAGTACAAAGCCACCCTCATCCCACATGGGTTACGTCATAGAGAGTAGTACAAAGCCACCCTCACCCCACATGGGTTACGTCATAGAGAGTAGTACAAAGCCACCCTCACTCCAGTACCTCAGAGACATCATCCCTCTCCACAACCCCCCCAGATGTCTTCGCTCTGCTTCCCAGTCACTGCTGGCTCCACCCAGTAGGGCCGGCCACATAGGGAAGCGCTTGGGTCGCCGCTCGTTCTCCTACTGTGGTCCAACCCTGTGGAATGCGCTCCCCCAGAACATGCGAGAAGCGAAGTCACTAGAGGACTTCAAGAGCACTCTGAAGACTCAGCTTTTCTGACTTGGGATCTGTGTAAATAGTCTCAAATGAAAGGACATACCTGACTGAAAGACTGTGCACCAGTCTCTGTTTTTGTTAACTTTTTCTCCCTTCCCCCCAATCTCCTGCTCCTTGAGCATGCTGCCAGCATGGATATGTGCGCCATATAAGTGGACATCATCATCATCATCATCATCAAAGCCACCCTCACTCCTCAGGGGTTACGTCATAGAAACTAGTACAAAGCCACCCTCACCCCACAGGAGTTACCTCATAGAGAGCAGTACAAAGCCACCCTCACCCCACAGGGGTTACGTCATAGAGAGCAGTACAAAGCCACCCTCATCCCACAGGGGTTACGTCATAGAGAGCAGTACAAAGCCACCCTCACTCCTCAGGGGTTACGTCATAGAGACTAGTACAAAGCCACCCTCACCCCACAGGAGTTACCTCATAGAGAGCAGTACAAAGCCACCCTCACCCCACATGGGTTACGTCAAAGAGACTAGTACAAAGCCACCCTCACTCCACATGGGTTACGTCATAGAGAGTAGTACAAAGCCACCCTCATCCCACAGGGGTTACGTCATAGAGAGTAGTACAAAGCCACCCTCACCCCACATGGGTTACGTCATAGAGAGTAGTACAAAGCCACCCTCACTCCACATGGGTTACCTCATAAAGAGTAGTACAAAGCCACCCTCACTCCTCAGGGGTTACGTCATAGAGAGTAGTACAAAGCCACACTCACTCCTCAGGGGTTACGTCATAGAGAGTAGTACAAAGCCACCCTCACCCCAAAGGGGTTACGTCATAGAGAGTAGTACAAAGCCATTCTCACCCCACATGGGTTGCGTCATAGAGACTAGTACAAAGCCACCCTCTTCCCACAGGGGTTACGTCATAGAAAGTAGTGCAAAGCCACCCTCACCGCACATGGGTTACGTCATAGAGAGTAGTACAAAGCCACCCTCACCCCACATGGGTTACGTCATAGAGAGTAGTACAAAGCCACCCTCACCCCACATGGGTTACGTCATAGAGAGTAGTACAAAGCCACCCTCACCCCACAGGGGTTACGTCATAGAGACTAGTACAAAGCCACCCTCACCCCACAGGGGTTACGTCATAGAGAGTGGTACAAAGCCACCCTCACCCCCCATGGGTTACGTCATAGAGAGTAGTACAAAGCCACCCTCACCCCACATGGGTTACGTCATAAAAAGTAGTACAAAGCCACCCTCACTCCTCAGGGGTTACGTCATAGAGACTAGTACAAAGCCACCCTCACTCCACATGGGTTACGTCATAGAGAGTAGTACAAAGCCACCCTCACTCCACATGGGTTACGTCATAGAGAGTAGTACAAAGCCACCCTCACTCCTCAGGGGTTACGTCATAGAGACTAGTACAAAGCCACCCTCACTCCATATGGGTTACGTCATAGAGACTAGTACAAAGCCACCCTCACTCCTCAGGGGTTACGTCATAGAGACTAGTACAAAGCCACCCTCACCCCACATGGGTTACGTCATAGAGAGTAGTACAAAGCCACCCTCACTCCATATGGGTTACGTCATAGAGAGTAGTACAAAGCCACCCTCACTCCTCAGGGGTCACGTCATAGAGACTAGTACAAAGCCACCCTCACTCCACATGGGTTACGTCATAGAGAGGTAGTACAAAGCCACCCTCACTCCATATGGGTTACGTCATAGAGAGTAGTGCAAAGCCACCCTCACCCCACAGGGGTTACGTCATAGAGAGTAGTGCAAAGCCACCCTCACCCCACAGGGGTTACCTCATAGAGAGTAGTACAAAGCCACCCTCACCCCACATGGGTTACGTCATAGAGAGTAGTACAAAGCCACCCTCACTCCATATGGGTTACGTCATAGAGAGTAGTACAAAGCCACCCTCATCCCACATGGGTTACGTCATAGAGACTAGTACAAAGCCACCCTCACCCCACAGGGGTTACGTCATAGAGAGTTGTACAAAGCCACCCTCACTCCACATGGGTTACGTCATAGAGAGTAGTACAAAGCCACCCTCACTCCATATGGGTTACGTCATAGAGAGTAGTACAAAGCCACCCTCACCTCACATGGGTTACGTCATAGAGAGTAGTACAAAGCCACCCTCACCTCACATGGGTTACGTCATAGAGAGTAGTACAAAGCCACCCTCACCTCACATGGGTTACGTCATAGAGACTAGTACAAAGCCATTCTCACCCCACATGGGTTACGTCATAGAGACTAGTACAAAGCCACCCTCACTCCACATGGGTTTCGTCATAGAGAGTAGTACAAAGCCACCCTCACCCCACATGGGTTACGTCATAGAGAGTAGTACAAAGCCACCCTCACTCCACATGGGTTACGTCATAGAGACTAGTACAAAGCCACCCTCACCTCACAGGGGTTACGTCATAGAGAGTAGTACAAAGCCACCCTCACTCCACATGGGTTACGTCATAGAGAGTAGTACAAAGCCACCCTCACTCCTCAGGGGTTACGTCATAGAGACTAGTACAAAGCCACCCTCACCTCACAGGGGTTACGTCATAGAGAGTAGTACAAAGCCACCCTCACTCCACAGGGGTTACGTCATAGAGAGTAGTACAAAGCCACCCTCACCCCACATGGGTTACGTCATAGAGAGTAGTACAAAGCCACCCTCACTCCTCAGGGGTTACGTCATATAGACTAGTACAAAGCCACCCTGACCTCACAAGGGTTACGTCATAGAGAGTAGTACAAAGCCACCCTCACTCCTCAGGGGTTACCTCATAGAGAGTAGTACAAAGCCACCCTCACCCCACATGGGTTACGTCATAGAGAGTAGTGCAAAGCCACCCTCACTCCACATGGGTTACCTCATAAAGAGTAGTACAAAGCCACCCTCACTCCATATGGGTTACCTCATAGAGAGTAGTACAAAGCCACCCTCACTCCTCAGGGGTTACGTCATAGAGACTAGTACAAAGCCACCCTCACCCCACATGGGTTACGTCATAGAGAGTAGTACAAAGCCACCCTCACTCCTCAGGGGTTACGTCATAGAGAGTAGTACAAAGCCACCCTCACCCCACATGGGTTGCGTCATAGAGAGTAGTGCAAAACCACCCTCATCCCACAGGGGTTACGTCATAGAGAGTAGTACAGAGCCACCCTCACCCCACAGGGGTTACGCCATAGAGAGTAGTACAGAGCCATCCTCACCCCACAGGGGTTACGTCATAGAGAGGGTAGTACAAAGCCACACTCACTCCACAGGGGTTACGTCATACAGAGTAGTGCAAAGCCACTCTCACCCCACAGGGGTTACGTCATAGAGAGTAGTACAAAGCCATTCTCACCCCACATGGGTTGCGTCATAGAGAGTAGTGCAAAGCCACCCTCACTCCTCAGGGGTTACGTCATAGAGACTAGTACAAAGCCACCCTCACTCCTCAGGGGTTACGTCATAGAGACTAGTACAAAGCCACCCTCACTCCATATGGGTTACGTCATAGAGTAGAGAGTAGTACAGAACCAGCTGAAATTCTTCTCTGACGAGCATCGTGTGTATTCGTATCAGCTGTGCAGCCTTCCGCATTCACAACAAATATTTTATTGATGTTCACATTCAATAAATTCGTCCCATCCAAATTTCACGAAGGCTGGAATAAAACCTTGGATTTTATAAACGTTTTTGGAAAACTACCAAGTGTTTTTGCTCCTCTAATAAAACTGTGTTATCATCATCAACCTCATCATCATTATTGCATCGTATTGTTTTGACAAAGTGCGTTATCGAAGGGTGCAGTACTCATGCTCAGAGGATGAGTATCTTGCGGCAGGTTGTTGAGCACAGAAGTCTTTTGTAATGTGACATGAACCCGAGATTCCTGGGGAATAACTTATGCAGACTGGCATCAGGCGCTAGCGCTAAGCCAAACCCTAACCCTACCCTTAAACCCTAACCCGAAGTAGTAGTAGTAGTAATAGTAATCCTACCCAATATATATAACCCAAACCCTCACTGTGAATCTCAATCCTAACGCTTTGCGCGCGTGTGTCGATTTATCCCTTGATCTATGTCGTGGTTTGTTTGTTTTTCATTATTTGAAATCGTTGCCTGTCTGGAATCTTTGGCCTCCCTTTTCTGCATGCCGAAGCCATCTTTTTATAGACACGCGTATCACCTGCATTGTCTTCCGATCCGATGTACATGTAAATGTCTCAAAGAGTCGTTCGACACCGAATTAATTGTTTCTTCCACTTCTCGTGTTTTAATCTGGACCTTTACCTGCTCGGACGCGAATCAGAGAAGGAGGTAAAATGTCAGACGTATGGAATCATTACAGAGAAATCAGGCGGGAAGATGGCCGCAAATGCAGTCTCACACGTCATCTTACAGCTCATTCTCTACAAAGCGATGGCGCTTACCGCTTCAGTACAACTTAGTAGTAGAAGCAGTCGCACCGCCTCCCATACAATACTACATTGCTAACGGGTGAGCAGAGGACTCATTCTGGTACACACTAGAGATACAATGCATTCTCTGTCTCCGGTTTAACAGAATGCAACGGACTGCGTTGATCCGTGCAGCCTTTTTCTAGAAGGGACTTCGGCGTAATGGCTCGAGCTGTGGGCAGTCTGTGTGAAGCAATAAGGTGCCATGGTTCATCCCCTGCTCAGGATGACTTGGCTGTGTTTTTTCCATCCTTGCGATGAAATATGTACGTACATTTGTTTACTTTCCTTAACAAATGAAGTATAAACTCTTCCTTTCTGTGTGTTTCTTTTCAAAGTAGAAAAATCGAGGTCAACGCTATTGACGTAGAGTTGGCTACGTGATTTGACGAATGTGTTGAACAGGATGTAACGTTGAGCCAACGACTGTAGTGCCTGTGCCTAATCTTCCAACTTTCTCTCTGTCGTTATCGTTTCTCTTTGCATTCACCTCATTTCTTCTCCTCAGTTAAATCGAACGCTCTGCTTGTTCCTTTTCCTGTTCTTCGTTTTTTACATGATACCATTTAGCGTTATCTAGTTTTGCTGTCAACCAGTGGTCCTGCATTGACCAGTGTAGTGTCAGTGATTAAACTTTTCTTCCCGTCGCTAAACCAGTGATTCCTACACCTCCCAGTGATCTTTGCGATTCCTTTTTCGTGATTTTCTTCCCAAGTATTATCTCCTTTATTTTCACCCTCGCTTCTCATAAACTGTGCTCTCCACGTATGTCCTTTGTCCTCGTCCTTCCCCAGTTGTCTGTCCAAACATTCCCCCACTTACCCATCTCCCGACCGCCTTTCCTCCACCCTACCCCACCCCGCCCCCTCCTATAGGAGCTGCCTCGTTCGTCCCTGTCCCCAGTGGACCATGACTGAGAGGGGTGGAAGTGGCAAGCTGTCCCCAGGGAGGAGATTGCAAGGAGGGTGGGAGGGAAGCACCAGTGGGTGCGATGGAGAGAGAGGGAGACAGGAGAGGAGGGGTGGGGTGGGGAGGTGGAGTCAGGGTGGGTGGATGGACAGGCTCCTGCCCCACTTGCGCACGTCAAGTCCATTAGCGCGTGCAGGGCGGGCTGAAAAAGCCCCGGTCTCCCCGCTAAAAGGTCCTCGCCCCCCACGTCCTCCCGCGCCTCCGTGGCCCCCCACCCTCATCGTCTGCCCCCCCCCCCCCTTCCCCCCTCCCCCCCCCCACCCCTCGTTGCTTCCTGGCCCTGTGTGGCGGCGCATTGGTGCCAGGGCTGGCTGGCCGAGTGACAGCGGAGTTAATTGAATCAGCGTCACAAATGGAAGGAGCCTCCGAACGCCCAGCCTGTACCGCGACTGGGGAGAGAGGACGGAGAGGACGGGGAAAAGAGGGGGTGGGCAAAAATGTTGCGAGGGAGGGGCGAGGTGAGATGAGGGAGGGAGTAGCGGGAATGGGACGCTAGAAAACGATGGACAGAAAACGAGAGTGAAAGAAGATGGAGGAGAGACGTCTGAGGAAGAGGAGGAGGAGGACGACAACGAGAACATATTATATTGGACTCTTAAGCTCTGTATACGCACGTACACAGACATATGGCATATGATATGCACACACACACAGACACACACACACACACAAACTCACAAACCCGCACGCGCGCACACATACACACACACACACACACAGATAGAGAGAGAGAGAGAGACAGACAGACAGACACACAGACACACAGAGAGACAGAATTATTTCGAGGTGATGGGAACAGAAGCAGGGGCCGTCAGTCCTCCTTCCACCTTAAAGACAGAGAGAGGCTGGTGCTGAGACATTGCTGGCCTTACCTCTGGCAGATGGTGGGTCCGCATGGGCCATTACCCTGCTTGCCCTGCCCCCGCCTAGGGTCCCGCTACACCCCCATCCCCCTCCCCCGCACCCCCGGGGCTCCACTTCTTTTTCCTTCGGGCCCACGCAGTGAGGGGCCCTCGCCTCTGACGGACCCTAATGGGTCTGGCCTTTTCGCCATAGGCCTCTCTCTCTCTCTCTCTCTCTCTCTCTCTCTCTCTCTCTCTCTCTCTCTCTCTCTCTCTCTCTCTCTCTGTGTGTGTGTGTCTGTCTTCCCCCCCCCCCCTCTCTCTATCTTTTTTCTCTCACTCCCTCACGCCATTTATCCTTTCTATGTCTGTCTGTCTGCCTGCCTGCCTGCCTGTCTCCTCTCTCTCTCTCTCTCTCTCTCTCTCTCTCTCTCTCTCTCTCTCTCTCTCTCTCTCTCTCTCTCCCCTCCCCCCCCCCCCCCTCTCTCTCTTTCACTCCCTCACTCCATTTATCCTTTCTCTGTCTGCCTGCCTGCCTGCCTGTCTCATCTCTCTCTCTCTCTCTCTCTCTCTCTCTCTCTCTCTCTCTCTCTCTCTCTCTCTCTCTCTCTCTCTCTCTCTCTCGTTTCACTTTTTGATGCCGAAGTTCAGCCTGCACTACTGTGCACGAAAGATTCGTATATAGTGCTGAAGTGACTGTTCGTTTGTGGAAGTTGGGCATTATTTGCCATGAAAACGTCTCAGATGCACCTCTGCAAGCTCCGAATATTGTATATTGTGAATGTTGTAGCTGCAGTAAGTTTGTCAGCCTGAATCCTGCAGGGTTTTGTACTGTATGTATGTGCTTTCGTAGCCTTTTGCTCTGACGTACAACGTACGTCTTCAGTCACTTCTGCCTGATGCAACTTGTTCCAAGATGGAAGTGTTCATGTCTGTCGCTTTGAGGTTGCTCTAGTCGAAATCTTATAACTGCTTTTAGTGTTTTATAGGCCTTTCCTTTCAGTTTCTTACCTGTCTCCACTACAAAGCCGCTTTAGAAGCTCACTGCATTTGGAGCTATTTCCTAATTGGTCGTAGTACCTGATGTGGACTCACGTGATCTTGTGTACGGGGACTGACAACTGACAAATCTGTTATTCGATTAGGCCAGAGGCTTGTATCGAAACAATGTTACAACCATAACAACCAACAACTACAACAAATAAACGTCGCGCGAAATGAAGTGATTCTCATCACATCAAGACTATTAAAAAGTCTTGCACATGAATAATGGCTTGAATTATAGCAACAGTCGTTTCAGCACATGAAATGCTGTGGCAAACTGAGAAACGACCAGGTAATGCGTGTCTACCTTCGTGATGATCTGAGGAATATTCGGAGGGGAGACTTGTCTGGTGGCTTGCTAAGTCTGCCGCGGCGAGCAACTCTGTCTTTCCCGCGCACTTCACTTTCTTCCGTCGTCGATTCAGCAGGCTGAAATCGTGCCGGCTTCTTCACATTTGGTGATGATGGTGGCGACAAATCTTTTGGCTGTTATGACGAATCAGTCGCTTGGAGTAGTGTTGTTTCATTCACGCTCACGCTGGTGGAAGCAGGGCTCGAGGAAACAACGCTCAGTGCTTTCGTACTGAAGTCAAAGAATTTCTGGCATTCCTTTTGACAGTTCTCTCTGAATCCTTCATAAAAGTCTTTTGTCGCTTTGGCGAACACTTTTTCCAAGTCTTCGAGTGAAAACTCCCCAGCCTCCCTCTCTCCTGTGGCTACTTCATTCTCCTGCACTTTAGTCTCAGAACGTTCACAGCGTACTGTGGCTACTGTGCTAGCGCTCTCGGCAGACTCACCATGCTGTGTACGGGGACTGCCGCATACAAATAGGCCACAGCTGACTAGAAAGTCTGCCTTGTGTCAATGCCCACACCACTGAGTTGCATGAGAAGCCTTGTTGTGTCATGTAGCACTCCTGGCCGGAACTCGGCCTATGTGCTCCTTCGAACCACATCTTGATTTGAATAATCTAGCAGTTTATATGAACTGTTGGTGTATTCTGCGTGTCGCTTTAAGAAACCAATACTGTACATGTAGTATGGCTACAGTTTCTGTGTATGTGTGTCAGTCATTTTACAAATGAACGTTTTGTTTGCGAACCGACAGGGAAAAGGGCGGACACGTACACTGGTTGTTTACTGTTTACAACATTTTTTTAAAACGAGTCTCTACGCCGGAAAGATCCGTCTGACCAGCCAATCAGGACGCAGCATTGGCCACAACGACCAAAGGGGAAATCGGACTTCGAAGTACAAGCTTAAAACACAAGTCCAAAAATAACTTGCGGAATGTCGAGACATCGGCGAAGCATGCGTATGCATCGCCCAGTTAGAACACGGCTTGAGCGGGCAACATGACCCACCATTCTCCTTGCACTTTCTCAATCCCAGGGTTGATCGCAGTCGGATTCTTTATGACAGATGCATTTTCTCCACTGCTTTGAGAGGAAATGTTCCTCAGAAATCGATTGCTCTGTTTCTTCGTAGAAGTTAAATCAATTTATTAGGTCAATTGGTCACCACCTCTTAAGGAGAATTCCGCCGTTGTGGTATTTTAGTACTTAAGTTGCGCCTAAACACATGATACAGATTGAGGTCTCTGATGATTTGTGGCATGGTTTACATTTGTGTAAGCATTACGGTAATACAATTACTCTTACTCTATGTGTTCCCCTGAAGCTGAAACATGTCGTCATCATGTACAAAGGCCATTAATCCAGCCCCCCACCACAGTAATTCCAAGATTCATAGTGTCTCCATGCAGCTCTTGCCCGTTGGGAGGAAACTGATGGCCCAGCGAATGTCTGACCATGGGGCACAATTTCCCTAGGCCTTGATCCAGGCCTGAGGAGGACTGTCCGACATGACCTCTGCGTTTTAGATCCACCGCTAGGAATTGCTTAACCCTCCCCCCTTTCCCTTCATCACAAAGCAGTGGAATCTTCACTTGCATCCACTCCAGAAGTGTTTCCCAAGAAACGGTCAGCGAAATCAGGATTTCATTTTCCTCTACCATTCATTTTTCATTGTGCTGTTTAGTTTACCTTTTGCTTCATGGCGCGAATATTCCCCCCCCCCCCCTCCCCCCCCCCACCCCCCCCCCCCCCCCATCTGTGTTGTCATCCTTAGCCAGTAGCCAAAGGAGTTGAAAAACGATGGACTCTTAGCGAGCCCAACACTTGTGGTTTGAAAAAAGTTTCAATGCGTAGACTTTTGGAACATAAGGTTGGGATCAGTGTAGTGTAAAGATTGCTCTGACCTTCATGCTTTTCACTGCTGCCTTTTGTAGTGAAAAGTCCTGACAATCTGAAACGAGGTGGTGAGTTCTGCTAGTGCTCTTGACTCTGAGATGAAGATTGAATTTTTCACATTTGCATTAAAAAGTAAGCATTCTCGGTGATGACCATGATGAACAACCAAGAACTTGATCGTGCTTGTGGAAAATACTACCTCAAAACTGGGATATTGGCTACTTGTGGAATACATACATGTGTGCGCGTGTCCACAAACTGGTAAACGCGCTAATAATGATACTGTATCTCTTGGTGTTGCACTTGCATGTTGATTATGGGATCATACATTTCTTTAAAGTGTATTGCACATATTCTTGTTACAAATTTGATTAATAATCCTAATTAATTTTTTATGTCTATGTGCACTGTAGCCACTTGTCGTCGTTGTTTAGATTCTGTGTCGATGTTAATCCGTTGTTACTCCATTGGCTTTCATTAGTTCCGTCCTCGTATTGCTTTGTGCCCACTTCTGTTATCCTCTGTTGCTAACCAACACAGTTTTCTTGATTTTGTGCTAGTGCTAGTCTTCTGGTTTATTTTCTGTCAGATGTGTGTGTGTGGGTTTTTTTAAAAAGCCGTTCTTGCAATGAGTTTTCTTTCTCTTGGTGTTGTGGTAGAGAAGACACCATTGGCCTAATTTGATCTCCTATGGCTCCTGTGGAATTGGTTATTTCTCTCTTTTTTTCCCTCTCTCTCAGAGTGTTTAAGGTTTCTTTCCTGATCATTGCAGAAGAGCAAGAGGAGCCAGATCCTTTCACAGATGAGCAGCTAGCTGACATAGTGGATGGCTTGCTGAACCATACTGATCGAAATCACGATGGTTATGTGGATTACTTCGAGTTTAAAAAAAGCCAGAGTGATCTTTAAAATTCCTTTGAATCATTAATCTCAGGAAAATAGATATGATTCAGAAGTTTTGAGGATGTTGCACAGTTGCATACAAGTTTCAAATAAGTTGTGACGTTACCAATCCATCATGAGTGTGATGCGATCGTACTCAAGATATATTTATGTATAGGATGCGTTCATTTTATGTCAACCTGAGCTGTCTCGATAAGCTATATAATCACTTTCTTTTGTAAGTTATTGATCTTTGTCCAGTCTTGCAGTTCAGAATACGGTAAACAAAGAAGAAGGTAAAAGTTTTGACAGGAAGGGGGTGTTATTAATTTGGCGTGAATAACGATATGAAGGTAAAACTATTATTTATCAGTTCTTACATTTACCTGAAATGTTGCATCAGTCTCTAACATTTATGGTTCTAGTCATTGATTTATGCTTAGAGACGGAAAGTCGCAAGGAATCCATCAAATAAAGAATGATAATCCAACAGTAGTCACATCATTTCGCCAAAGACTATCGCAAAGTTTCCAAATGGGTTTGCTATGAAGGCTCTATATCATTCTTTGGCGATTGTTTTGCTGACAAGAAGTTAAAGACGCTTGATTCTGCACCCGTGTAGGGGGAAGCAAGGTGAAGCACAGCATCATACTCAGCGCAGTCTCAAACTACACCGGGTTTGAACCACCCACTAGAAGCCATGGCTGCGTTGCATGGACGCGAGGACTTGCGAGGTATAGGCCGGTGTCAGCATGTGTCAAATATATGACTGCCTTTATATCTGCTTTCATCATGTTGACTCATGTTGACATCGGCATATTCCTCGCAAGGTCTTGCAAGATCCCTAGCCTAAGCAACGCGCCTCTAATTACAGTCTTCAGGGAGTTGCGGTTGCTTACGATCAGCGCCATTTCCTGCTTTGAAAGAATGCAAAGATCAGGCAAAGGGAGGGAGAGAAACGTCTGTGAGAGAGAAAGAGAGAGTTTGTGCGTGCGTGTGTGTGTGTGTGCGTGCGTGTGTGTGTGTGTGTGTGTGTGTGCGTTTGTGCATAAGAAAAGAGATGAGTGAGGTTGGTTTGCAGTCTCATTTCCGGCTTCTTGAACGCCTAAGTTATTTTTCTTTTAAAAAAACGGACTGTATGTTGTGTCAGCGTCTGCGGTATGTGTTTGTGTCGCTTTTGTGCAAATGTTTTTATGTGCGTGCGAGAGAGGTAAGTGAGAAGGACCTAAGATGAATGTTGTGAGAGAATGTTCAGACGCGTTTTTTTTACCCACTTCATATTCTTTCTGAGCGTGGACAGAAGATGGATGTGTGGATTTCTCATGGACGGAGTACATGTGTGTGATTTTTGTAGTGATTTTCATTTTTAATTATTGACTGCCAAACGTTTTTGTTAGGATGTGTGTAAATGTATCGGTTGTGGAAATAAAGCATGTTGACTCTTTGTTGCAGATCTTAATTATAAGAATATTCCATTATTTTGTGCATTAGATTGGAACAGCCTGCTTCGTAATTTCTTCTTTCTGTATTGCCCAACAGCTCTCAAACTTTCCTGATTTGTCACTTATACGCATCAATTGTACACACACTGTCCCTGTAAAATTGCATTTCACTGCGAAATTCTCAAACCAATTCCGATGACACCTAGTCACCTTGCAAGCAACTAATGTTTACTCCTAATGGAATCAAACATGGTATAATTTGCACCCTTGTAAGATAGTTCTACCCTTCTGTGGCAGTTTTCCCACGGGCGGAGCATTAGCTGCTAGTCTTTGCATGGGGCGAGGGTACGCATCTTTCAGTCTAGCTCGGGTACTTGGGAATGCTGAGGAACGAAAAGTCCGTCTTGCGCTGTTGCCTGGTCAGGTCTGGGAAGCTTCTTGCTTGGGGTACTGGGTCCTCTGTCTGCTCTCTCTATGTGTCTTTGGTGGGCGTCGATGCAGTCCTGTCTGGCGTGTCATCCGTGTTGATGACTGACTCCATCTTACTCTTACAGATGAGCCCTCCACCCCGGCTCCCGACGCCCCTCCACCCAAAACTTTTTCCGACGAGGAGATAGCGAGTATTGTAGATAACGTTCTGAAGGAGAATGACGTAAACAAAGATGGCTACATTGAGTACCCTGAATTCAAAGCAAGCCAAGGTCGTGAGGAACATACCAAATCCTAAATCAGTGAAGTTACAGTAAACATAGAATACTTTTTCGTTTCCATGGTTAAGGTTGGATGATGACATTGAGTTGATGCTATTCATAAATCAAGTTCATGACTTGGTGTGAAAAAAATGGTTGCAAATGTGTTGTTTTTTTAGTTATTACTTACTGTTGATGGATACTAGTAACCCTATGTGAGGAGATACTTATAATGGTCTTCTTCGTATGTTTTAGTCCATCCAAATGAAAATATTTGTTATCCGGGATTGGGGGGGGGGGGGGGGGGTGGGGGGGGGGGAGGGGGGGGGGGAACAAGATTGTATTTTAGACTAATGAAAAGGGGAGTGTAAAACTCTTTGAGACCAAGACGTGGTTAATAAGTCGCTATATAAAGCCATACCTTGAACTAAATGAATCGTTGATAACTTTTTTGCTTGCTGTAACAGAAGAAAAACCATTGTTAATCGCTACAATAATATTGAATGTATTTATTTTGACCAAAGATAATGACGAAGTCGATAAAGAAGGAAAATCGTCAAAGTGAAATTGTTTTAAAGTCGGGTGACATTTTCCACAGTGAAATGTAATGCCAACGCGGTCATTACGGCCTGCGTTCATGAGTGTTTTAAAAATGTTTGTATTGGCATTGCAAGCGAAAGAATTGAGATTTTTTAACTTGATGAATGCCCCTGTTTATTTCATTTTCATACTTTTGGACTCGGGAGATTCTACGAAATACGCAGACGAATTACGTCAAAGCGCCCTCGTGCGAAACTTCGACAAATGAGGACAGGATGTCCGTCGTTCCTCACGACACCAATGTCCCCTTCTTGTGCTGTAAACACTTCAGTTCTTGGCGTGCAGACGTTGTGCCCTAGCTGAAGTCTTCATTTGGGCAGAATGATCAGTACAATTTCCACGCGATAAACATTCATGTTCAACTCAAAATAAAGATTAATGACTGAAGATGAGAATAAAGAATACGCAAATGACAAATGTCAAGTCTTGTAGTCGGTATGAAAGACAGACGTAGCTGTAGTGTATTGCATGGTTAGGAATATGAATATTATGAAAATGATAACAGTAAGGATCATTGAAAGGCAAGCAGCAGTGCAGTAATGCATGCCGAACGAAATAAAACAGATACATTGGATGATGATCGTCGCCAGTGTAGGAAGCACTTTTGTCACCAATCGTTCCCTCTGTATTATCGTCTTTTCCACCTTTCCTTTCGAAGAAGATCGTCGTAACCCTAGTACTGTGTCTCGTTTTTGTTGTGCTTTTTGCCTCCGACGGGTTGATGTGGATCGTGATGGTTATTGCGGATACTTGATTTTTTTAATTTGCTGTGGAGATGGATGTAAGACACTTTGTTGAAGCTGAGATTTCTCCATTGGAACGTGTGTGTATAATTGGGTCTCATGGTCTCGTCAGACCGTTTTTTAATTTTCTTACCACTGTCTCGTATTTACTACTGTTTTCGACTTTTTACTGCATTGGACTACTAAAGGATTATTGGGAAATATAAGACGGAGCATCATTGTGCCATCAAGAAGATCTAGAGCTTTGATAATGAATATGTGTACGTCCGTTTTTGACACGAGTAACGTTGAACATGGTATTGATGCTTATTAGGGTCCGTGAAAAGTCGGCCCACGCTAGATCTAGTCCCATGAATGGAGTTGGAGAAAGCTGTGATCCACCGCTTATAGGTGCCCAAGAGTCCGTAGAGAACCTCGTGTTTAGATCTAGGTGTATATCCTGTATACACTGATGCAGAGTAGGTCGCCTTTTGATGTTTCTGTGTTGTGTCCACAGTTCTTTATATAACATCTTATAGTTTATGGGATGTTAAATGCAGTGCGGTGATATTTGACCTGAATATTTTGAAAAGTTTGCATACCGGAGAAGTTGATGAAATCCATGCTGAGAAACCACAATCATGACAGGTTTTTTTAAATAGTTTCTTTTCTAATGATGTTCACTTCTGGACGGATCAGTGTGATGTTTTGACACGCAAGCTATTGACTTCGTGAACATTCCTACAGCTGTGGCAAACGAGAATAGCTCTCAGGGTGAATTCTGAATTAATCGTAATGCTTAGATCCTCCCTACCCACTCCCCTACCCTCACCACCTTACACCTCAACCAAACAGTTCTACTTTTCCACCTCTCTCCTTCTTAGCCATACCATTGAGGAACAGCTGTCCTTATCATCATTTCCTTTTGACCCCAAGAAAACGTACATACTTTTATTTTGGATGGTTGCTGCAGTGTAGCACACCTGTTGAAAGATTCACCGTGCTTTGCTGCTACGGCACGATCAGTATGGGAAATCAGTTGTGCCTCGTTTTCGATGGCACAGGGTGCACGTATGCAAACAAGGAAGAGGTGGATCACACAATCAAAACGACATGGTACTCAGCCACGTGTACATTTCTTATGATGAGATTTAATAGTCGATAAATCAGTTCGTTCGCATTTGACTGGTTAAGACTGGGTAAATCGGGACCCAGCTTTCCTATTTTCCTGCACTATTACAGCCAGTCAGACGTCCCAGCGCCCCCCCCCTACCCCACCCCATCAACTGAGCTTCACTTAGCACCCCAACCCCGCTTCCATGTAATCAAAACTAGAGTAGAAATTAAGTTTTAAACTCTCAAACACATGTTCAGTCCGAAATTGTGCTACAATAATCGGTGAAACGAGTGGCTGAAAAGCATACTCAGTGTTATTGTTTTTGTGTGTGGGTGTTTTTTTTTGCCTGTTTTTTTTTCCATCTCATTTTTATACATTCTTTACGCAACTTATTTGTGGATCCTGAATGGGTGGTGAAAAGTATGTTTTGGGGAAATGGATTATTAGAGACATTTTTGTTGTACGTAACAAAGAGTAATGAAAAGAAGTAATACTGATGATGATGTCCTGTCCATTAGTTGTTTAGTTTCTGGACATGTGTTTAGAGCAGCTGAAATGCTTTTTTCCCCTTCTTTTTTTTCTTCTAAAATCTATTCTTGGTTTGGAGTTCTGTGCACATGCTGTCTCTGCCTGATATACTATTCGATGTTGTACAAAAAACGATGTAGTCAGTTGGGAAAAGTATGGGTGTTGTTAACTTTTCCTAAATCAAAATGGTTTGAAATGCTCTTCTTTTTGTGTTTTGTCGTCATATTATGACTGTATCAAACCTTGCTCTATTCGAGGGTTCTCTTAGAATAGGACTTTATTATTTTTATGGATGGGAAAGTGCAAGTTATGAGAGCAAATATCATAAATCGTTATATTTGGTGTAGGGACCTTTGAATCTTATTATTTTAATAAATGGTAAACAGAAACATTTTTTTGTCATTGAGGTTGTTTTACTGGGGTACTGTGTTCCTTTCTTGTTGTTTTGTTCAAATAAAATCGTCTTGGCAGCATGTAAGTAGAGAGCAGATTGTATACTTCGCTGTGTTATTCTGGTATAGTTTGTCACAGTTTGTGCTGCTTTACAATACTTGTTGAAGAGTAACACGAACGTACATTCAAAACATGTCTCATACTTTTCAGCATTTTTCTCTGTTTAAACAACTAAGATTTGTTGAACGGAATAAAAGAACGTGTTTTCTACATCCATGTGTGTTTTTGTCGTTTGTTCTTTATCTTGTTTGCGTCAACAGATGAAGAACATACATTAGGACACTCCATTCCATTTGAACCCTTTCACAGCGGAAAATTAAGTTCCTTCGACGTTCTCGTGTAATAGCTCTTTGTGCTTCATATAAGTCAATGAGATACACCCATACACACAGACACTCAAACACGCAGACAAGCGTGCGCGCCTACAAACACACACACGCACGCGCGCGCGCGTGAACACACACACACACACACAGAACTGTATAGCAAAGTCAGTCAGCTTACTTCAAATGCATGTACAAATACCTCGAATCTGACAGTTTCATTACAGTTTGTGGTTGTTAAAAGTACAGTGAAGCAATGTGCTCTTCTTCAAATAGTCGAGCATCTTAAATAGCACATGTACATTGATAACCTTCACATTTCTTCTGTCCTTCACACGTAATATTCAAGAGAGAAAAGGGACGCGCGCGCGCACACACACACACACACACACACACACACGCGCGCGCGCGCACACAGAGAGAACATGCACATCCGTAATTACACAATGAATCATTTCCTTAGAAGTTTTTCGTGCGTGTGTGTGTGAGCGCGCACGCGTGCGTGTCTGTCTGTCTGTCTGTATGTCTGTCTGTCTGTCTGCCCGTTTGTCTGTCCGTCCGTCCGTCCATCTGTGCACTATTTTTCAAAGGCGGACAAACTATGACGTCCTTATACAATAGGGTGAAGTTGCATCATGAACAGTTCGGTGCATTCCCATCCGTTGTGCCTCTTCTTGTCTGTTCTTGTCTGTGGAGCATAACTTGGTGAAAAGCTTTGTTGCCTTGCGTCGTTGCCCGAGAATGTAGTGTCCATGTGTTCTTCGGGATTCTGGGGGGCAGTTTGCAATGAATGAATGAAATGGGTTTTACGGCATATCGGCCTTTGTAGGCTATGTTAGGCCATAGGCATCAACATCATTGAAACTGGTTAGAGCAAATCAAGTCCCAAATTATTTGCCCTTAACAAACCACGCAGGGAGATGCTGTGAGTCTACTGGTACCCTCCAACTCTCAGGGGGCGGTCCTTGAATCTACAATCCTGGTCACACACAGCTCTCTAACCACGGTTAAGATTTTACCCAGTCGCGCGCGCGCGCGCGCGCACACGCACACACACACACACACACACACACACACGAACACACACACAAACACACACACTCACACTCACACACGCACATACACACGCACACCCACGAACAGTAACAACTCGTAACACATCCACAGAAGCTGCGATGCAGCAGTGGAGTTGCCTCTGTAGTATGATGTAAATAGAAGTTGTCTTCCTGGGATTCTCCTTCTTTGTCGTTAAATACTTGCTAGTTGTTTTCCTTCGATACTCTCCCATTACATCTTCTTCTTCTCGAACGCCATCACACTTGGATTTTAGAGTCAAGAATGAAATGAGCTGTCTTCTGGAGAGATTCCACCCTGCCGTACAGCTTTTCCTGAATGCTTGCTGGTTCTGGCCAAACGTCCTCTCGCAGCAGCCGGTGGTTCCTGCATTCCTGCAGAATGTGTTCAGCCGTCTGGTCAGCCTCTCCACAAAGTGCAAACTCCTGGCAGGGTTTCCCAAGCTGGACAGGTCTAAGGGTAGAGGCCAGACCAATATGAACCATCCCCCCGCGCCCCCCCCTGTGCTCACAGGGCAGGTCTTTGGGCTATGAGCTAAGGGTGGGGTAACCCTGAAAGAAACCCCGAGTGCTGAAGACGTATGTGTTGGGCCGCACGGCGCACTCTAACAAACCACAACTCTACGCACAATCGCCAAATCATATGACTCCCATTACATGAACCTCTCTCTCTCTCTCTCTCTCTCTCTCTCTCTCTCTCTCTCTCTCTCTCTCTCTCTCTCTCTCTCTCTCTCAAGAATTTGACAGGAGGCGTTAAAGACAGAACGGAGAGCAACCCAATATGGTCTAAGTAGTCACGTTGGCTTGGTTTTCAACTTAGGAACTTCTGTGTGTGTGTGTGTGTGTGTGTGTGTGTGTGTGTGTGTGTGTGTGTGTGTGTGTGTGTGTGTGTGCGTGTATTTGTGAGTGTATGTGTGTGGGTTTGTGAGTGTGTGTGTGTATGTGCGTATGTTTGTGTGTGTGAGTGTGTGTGTGCGTGTATTTGTGAGTGTATGTGTGTGGGTTTGTGAGTGTATGTGCGTGTGTTTGTGTGTGTGAGTGTGTGTGTGCGTGTATTTGTGAGTGTATGTGTGTGGGTTTGTGAGTGTGTGTGTATGTGTGTGTGTGTGTATTTGTGAGTGTGTGTGTGTGTGTGTGTGTGTGTGTGTGTGAGTAAGTGTGTGTATACGTGTGCTTGCACCCGCGCGCTCTGGAATATGTAAGCAGTTTAACCCAAGGAACTGCAGCGAAGGTTACACTGAGGATCAGCCAGTTATCTTAATCTCGAGATCCTGCACTTTATCTATCTCACTACCTTCCCCTCTTCACCCAACGCCCCTACATACAACCACCGTCTTTGTTACAGAAGAAGGCGATGAAAATGCGGAGGTTCCGGTCAAGACGGACGAGGAGCTGGCGGAGGTGGTGGACCTCATTCTGCAGGAGGACGATGTGGATGGAGATGGCTACATAGACTATGTGGAGTTCGCCACGCAGCGTGCCCAGAGAGACTTGCAGCAGGAGGTTGGCAATGATGCGGATACAGAGGCTGGAGGAACTCAGAATGAGATTCCACCGATAGAGCTGCGAGAGGGAAATCCTTAATGGATGTCACTCTCTGCCTCAGTGGGAAAGAAGTGTGTGAATGAAGTGCACGTGTGCGAGTTTATGGTTCAAAGCTTTAGTTCCGTTGATGAAGGGTGCAGGTTTGTGGAACAAGGGGATTTTTTTAAATCTTGTTTTGCTGTTTACAATAAAAAGTATATTTCAACGAGAAAAGTTGCACGAGGAAAAATCCTCATCTCAGCTGTTACAAGATTTCTACTGATGTCCCCCTTTCGAAGTTAAACCTCAGTCCTCCATTTCTCTGTTTTGCTGCCTTACCATAATTTGAGCAATAACATAACATTACATTGCATTACGTTACATTATATTACATTACACGACAGGACAATATATAACGGAACATAACATATACTGCATTTATCCAAAATGTGGAAAATACAGCTTACATTTCACTTGCAGTATGTATTGGCAATGTTCAACAGAAGCTTCCCAATGCAAGACAAAAGGTTACTAACAAGGGGTGATACAAAATAAGCAAGGGTAGGTGGTTGCAGTGTTTTTCAGTTTGAAGACGCTCACATTGCCCTCGGTACGTGCCCGTACTTAACGCCCCGCCGATCAAGCACTTACTGTATTTCATCACTTAGCGATGGCCTGACATTACTATGCTTGTTTTCGGCCGAAGACGAATACAAAGATAGTTTATGCCAGACGTGGACACTATATGTGGCAATGGAGCCAAATGGGACGTCCAGTATGAAGACGATGTCCCCATGGCTCTGCATTATAAGCACGTGTCAGATGTTGAGGTCGTATGGTCGGTTAGACCAATAACTACTTTAGAAATTGCAAATTGGCGAAGGTGTTAATTTGTGATATAACAGTTTTAACGTGACTGATGATTTTCCTATTTGAATATTACGGAGGGAAAAATGTTTCATTGTTTACAGTAACTTATCGATCGCTTTTTCAATAATCTTTCATGATAGTGTATCTCATCATTGCTTCCTTTGGAGATTTCGTGTTGCAATCTACTCCAAAATGAGGATCTGTATGTGATATTATTGCTTTGAAGATAACCCTCATGCAACGATCTCTTCGCAATTCTCAGAATCAATCCATTCATGGCGATTGTGCTCTTGTTACAACTCTCTGTTACGATGGTGACTTGATCAGTGTTGATGACAACCATCAATATCTGAGTCGTGTGTAGCACCGAGAAAACCCACCATTTCCATAGTAGGACAAATAGAAACTCTTTATGGTCGGAATCGTCTCATTCTATCTTTCTTTTTAATGTTGTATAGAGTTTTCTCATACTTTGGTGTAAGTCAGTTCTTTAACAGAGTAGTAGTGCTTTGTGATTTGGGTCCTGCCGATGAAGACTAGCTATCATTACACTTCTTGGGATGTCGATCTGGAATTAAGCTGATTGCCATGCCACTGAGATTATGACTGCCGATGTTTTCTGACACTCGTGCGATGTGACCTGGCTTTTAATTAAGCTCATTCATGGTTGTAATGTGTCTTTGGGGAGAGAAAAAAACACACACACACACACAATCGTTTTAATTGAGGGTGGTCCATAATGTTTTTGTTTAGTTTTGAGGCTAAGTATTAGCGAGACACCATGCTAGTTTAAACTTAAAGGGAGAAAAATGCTCGCACTCAATAAGCTGTGCTTTCGTCTACTTACATAAACTTAAAACATCACCTGGATCTGTTGACGGCAGCAAACTGATTTACCTCAGTACTTTAGGTGGTATGAACTAAATACTCGTATTCAGCTAATTAAATTTTTGCTTGAGATACACATGTGTGCATGCTTACTCTAGGAGATAGTTTAAACGAGATCTTTGGCACCATTATTTAAAACTGATCTGATATTATCAAGATCTGTATCGCAATGTCACCGGTCATATTGAAATGGTTAGTTATTAAATGATCATGATTTGCTTTCAGGCTTTTTATGTATCAAGCTGTCTCAATTTATTAAGTAGTGTTGGCAGTTTTTACCTAACACTAGTATAGTATGTGCATGCGGATATTAATACGAATCACTGGCGGAGATCATATTATGAACTAAGAATATTATACCGTGTGTGTGTGTGTGTGTGTGTGTGTGTGTGTGTGTGTGTGTGTGTGTGTGTGTGTGTGTGTGTGTGTAAATTGTAACATAAGAGCGCGTCCTTTGTAGGACACATCCAAACAATGGCGTTGCAAATAATTATTTCTGGGAGAATTAGGTCGAGAGGTTACATCGAGTTCAATAGTTATTACGAATACACTTATTTTTCAAACTGTAAGATTCGTTGCATTTTACGCAATTTACTGGTATCTGCGGCGACAATTCACTGTTTGTTTTTTAATGCAGTTCCTTGTTTCTGAACAATATTTTTCATAGTTGATTGACACCGTTATTAAAGATATCTTCCAACGAAAAGTTGCCTTTGTTCATGATTCGTACCCGAGCAGATTGCTAATTTTACTATACTGGATGTAGTTTTGTTTCGCCTGATATATATATATATATATATATATATATATATATATATATATATATATATATATATATAGAGAGAGAGAGAGAGAGAGAGAGAGAGAGAGAGAGAGAGAGAGAGAGAGAGATTGTGTGTGTGAGAGAGAAAGAGAGAGATTGTGTGTGCGTGTGTGTGTGTGTGTGTGTGTGTGTGAGAGAGAGAGAGAGCGAGAGAACTTGAACTTGAACTTGAACATGAACAAATTTATTGTGTGAAGGCCACCGGCCCATTACACATGATTTTAAATGCAAAACGCGGAGAAACACGAAGAAAGAGTTCATCAACACTGGAATCCAGCATTGGTTTGGACGAAATGCACGGAAAACAGTCAGTCACTATGTTGTAAACATCAATGGAAGTCACTTTTCCCGTGCTTTTCGTGAGAGCAGTTGTCGCGGCGGTGGCCTTCCTGGTTCTCTGGCAACTCTGTGAC
>JAWQFJ010000962.1:127129-140954 GCA_034096865.1 Theodoxus fluviatilis
TATGGCAATGATGATTATGAGGTATGAAAACGTTAGCGACAACCGCCGTGATAATTATGATCATAAAAGGAAATGAGTGACTATTGCACAGACGTCAGACGGCACACAAGGATCACGTAAAAAGCAGAAAAAAGTATCTACAATAAATATGCATTCGCTTACAAAATGACTTTGTCTAGAGATTTACAGTTTATAAAAAATCCCGTCAAACATGTCAGTAGGGCTACGGTTCCGAAACAGTGGAAGCGAACATAGCAGATTTACTTCCTAACAGCCCGTGACAATGACAACATTTCTCACAGGCAACGAACGTCTTATCTGAGAACGAACACAGCAAATGGTGTCTCCATGGCTTGTTCTTCTGATGTCTAGTCGAGTTTTGTGCATTCTACTTCTTTCATCGACGACTCAACAGTGTGGTAAAGTGCCTACATTGCATGGCACGCTTTGCCAACGATGTTTCCGGTTTCAAAGTGACCTTTCTTCAGAAGCACTTCTTTCCGCCACTGAGATCTGAGTATGACCTCTCGCCACGTACAAACCGTTTGCAGCTGATGATATTTACCCTTAGCCTTGCCATGTCCATGGAAACGGACTTGCTACGATGCTGGTTGTTATCCTCTTGGGTTTCAGAGGGTTTACTCCCTGCAGTTTTCATAATGAAATTGTCGCATTGCAAATGGAAGCCGAAGGACTTTATCTTGAAAATACGTACACTTATTAACACTGACGTCAATAACACGTTTCTTCGTCATTTGTATCCAAAAAGTTGTTTGTTACTGTGGTTTAAAGGCTTATATGTGCATTTGCTACTGAACGAAAGATATATCGATTTGTTTTTCATGGCTTTGCGAGAAATGTAAATTAAAGTACTCTGAAACCCTCAGAAGGATACTTTATCGACTATTTCCTTGAAGACCATTATAGCGAGCGTGTAATTCATATGAATTTAACCGCAGAACGGAATTTACAGGTGTTCATTCCCTCCTTGAAAACAAACACTGTTGACCAATGTTCTGAAATTGCACGATTCAATTATTCATTCACCAGCAGTGACATCCGGAGACTATGAAACTTACACGTGAATCACACACAAGGACTCTTAGATCTTATAGTTACCACTATAGGAATTCTTTTGGTAACGACGGAACGAAACCAGTGTAGAAATATGGAATCATGGAGCTCTACAGAGGTAAGAGCGAGGCAAGATATCCCTCATCGCGAGAGTGTTCCAACGGTACAAGAACGGAGAAAACTTTTCAGTTGCCTTCATAAGTTTGACTGCAAATTCACACTGGGGACAGAAGTGGTCCGAAGTGATTACGTGTATGCAGACAACAGCGAGCCGAAGGTATACCATGCTCTGCAGCCTACGCCATCTTGACAAAATAATTAATCTTACTTCGGTAGTGAATGATAACTGAATGTGTACACAAATTCAAATGTGCTTTGTATTGAGTGCAGGAAAGATATTACAAAAACGAGAAATTTCTACAAGAGAGACAATGGAACTTCCTACGAAATTAATGATATTCTACCATCTGATTACATCATAACATTGTGGTTTGATGGGAAGATTTCATAGGTTCGTCCTTTCCTTTCCCTTTTGTCTCCAAGCATATTTTGACGAAAAAAGGTGTCTACATTTCTTCCTTTTTAGTTGATTGCCTCATTAATGGAACGGGTGTCGACCCATAGGGCACTTTGCTGACGGCGTTATCGATCTCCATAACTAATAGTTCCTTTATTGCTGACCTTTTCACGTAATGACTAGTCCTCCATGAACATGTTTCTTTTCTTTGTCTTCGACCTTGTTGTTGATGCTGCTGTTGTTGTTGTTGTTGCTAAGTATCATCGGCTTTGACGTCGGCAGCGGCTGCAGTGGTAGAAGATGTAGTGGCGTAGTTCATGACACTGCTGTGGGTGATGTTGCTACTGCTCTTCTTCCTGCTCACACCATTTCTACTGTTCGTGTAATCTTTTCTTCGATATCGCTGTCTTGAAGTTCGCTTCCAAGATGTCAACCCATGAAAGTGGGCCTAAGTATGCAATGTTGGTAGAGTCTACACCTTTGGAAGCGGAGGAGATCCTTCGTCTGGAGTTCATATCAGCCTGCGTGCGAGCGGCCAGGACACTAACTCAGCTGACTGTTGTTTTGGCAATGCAGCCATTCAGACTTCATTCGGATGGGAGAGTTGGAAACGACAAATTGTTAATGGATTAGAAGGACCCCCACTTCGGCATTGCTAATTGGGCCTGGAGTGTGCGCCAAAGGCATGGAGATCCTGGAATCTCCGCCGAAATGACTCCGTCCCACGTAGTAGCAGCCCTGGCCCTAGGGATGAGACGGGGGTCAGAGAGGGAAGGGGGGGGGGGGAGAGTTTCCGCTACCCCCGGGACTGTTAAACCTGAGCCTGGTATTGCAGCACGGAGTTTGGGAGGGTGCCGGGGTGAGTGTTGTTCATGCGCAGTGCTGTCAGACTTTTGTTGTACCAGTCATCTTCAGGCGACTCCTGCAGCAGAGAAAAGTTGTGATAAACAGTGACTTGTTGGTTGGTGTGAATAGGTACAAATTAATGATGAAGTGGTCGCAGGTAGAGCAATAAACATTGGACTGATAAGACTCGAATTTGTTCGCCATGGCAGCTTCGGTGTCTCCACACAAAACAATAAAGCGGTGAAAAGTTTTAACGATAACATACTTTTCAAACTGTTTAGTTTGTGAAAAGAAATGATGATGACTTGGCCCTAGTCCAGCCTTTTCCTACCGACCTCTAAGAAAAACAATAGGTTTCGATGGTAAAACTGACTCGGTCATTTATATACACCTTTTGGCTGCTGTTAAACAATCATGTGACCCTAATGAAATCATAAATCCCTCAAACACGCTCAGACATGTACATCTTTATAGCACGTGCTCGCGCGGGCTTGTAATTTGTTGCCAATTTTCTGCTTGAAACTCTCTCTCTCTCTCTCTCTCTCTCTCTCTCTCTTCTCTCTCTCTCTCTCTCTCTCTTTCTCTCTCTCTCTCTGTATCTCTCTTTATATATTCCCCCCCCTCCCTCTCTTTCTCCCCCTCCCTCTCTTTCTTCCCCCCCCCCTCCTCTCTCTCTCTCTCTCTCTCTCTCTCTCTCTCTCTCTCTCTCTCTGTATCTCTCTTTATATCTTTCTCCCCCTCCCTCTCTTTCTCCCCCTCCCTCTCTTTCTTCCCCCCTCTCTCTCTCTCTCTCTCTCTCTCTCTCTCTCTCTCTCTCTCTCTCTCTCTCTCTCTCTCCCTCACACAGAAGATTCAGAAGAATAAAGGCCATTGCAGGAGTTATCGTACCTGGGTTTGTGCTGGGGCCGCCAGGTGGAGGAACTGCCGGTAGGTGGCCATCTCCCCTTCGCCCCCTCTTTGTCCCTGGCCCACCGCAGCCAGCTCCTGCAGTGGACGACAGCATGGAGTTTAAGAAGCTGTACACGCCCATACATGTAAAGTCCAATATATTAGCTAGTTAAACCGTGACCACCAGACTGATGATATATAGTTTTCTTGCAGGGTTCGAGAAGCAAATGCTTGGAGACAAAGCAAGCAGTTGAATGTGAGGAAGTGGGGTGACAGTCTCACTTATGTACACACATATATATATATATATATATATATATATATATATATATATATATATATATATATATATATATATATATATATACATAAACATACACATACATGCGTGCGCACAACCAAACACACACACATACGCATACATGTACATATATGCGCGTGAGCGTGCACGCACTGCACGCACGCACACGCACACACACGCATGCATGCACGCACGGACGCACGCACACACACACGCGCGCGCGCGCGTACACACACACACACACACACACACACACACACACACACACACACACTTCGTGCTCATAGACAGATTAGAGTGTGCGCATGCACGCTTTTAAAACCTATGGGTAGAAAGTCGAATGAGCTCGGTTTTGGAATGTAGTGAAAACAAGAAATAAGTAGCTTGATAAAATATTTTTCATGGAATGTCACTGCGCTTGAAAGCAGTAGATAAACACGACACAGAAAAGAAATCGATTTTTAATTCTAGTGTCGGAGCAATGAATTTCAAGCCTTTTTGTGCAACGTCGCAAGCCATCTGGTACGAAAGACAAAACTTTTGCCGAACTTCTTTACCTAATTCACATTCCAAGAAGAGTGCGAGAAATTTGCCAAAAGTGCAACCGGACACAGAGGTCCATTTCATGAGTGAAATGTACCAATGGTTTGCGTTGTTTTGGACACTTTGAGTCGTGAAACTGGAAAAACTTCTCCAGATTCTACTCTCACTGACTGTTGTTCCCTTAAAAGCGCAAAGTGTGACAAAAGTAGGGAAGAAATATAAAAAAGAAAGAGAGGAAGAAAGAAAAAGAAAGATTACAATATTCCAGTCGATGCCACGGGTTTCAATGTTGAAAGCATGCAGGACAAAACGATCTGCAACTTCCTTAAAGCCACTAAAAAAACAACAATATATACACATTTAGACATTTCAGAAAATGTCAGTCACACTAAACACGAGACATTTTTTAAGTTTCAGGCGCAGTTTTAAGACGTTTGAAATTAAAATGGCTAATATCAGTTTTGCTTCATAAACAAATTAATAATGGCGTCTTTGTACTTGATCCTCTGTATTCTGACTGCTCACAAAATCGCAGGCAACGTGACATCGTTTCATAGCTTGCTAAACACCAATCAGTCTTTCATCTGCAAGTGACAATTTGACTGTAATTCAGGCTCGTGACTTTCATTTTTTAAAGCAGTGCTTGGTAACCGCATACTCGATATCTTTAGACACGTTATTGGAAATTTGCAAATTATTAAATACAAAAAAAATCCTCGTCACTGTAGGTTTTAATCTATACACTTTTAGGAGAAGTACGTGGGGAGCTTAGCAATAGTACAACGGTTTTACTCGGAATAACTGTGAACGTGATTCTGATAAACACTTTTAAAATGAGGTTTTGAATGAAATGGCTATTTTCATGTCATCACGTTTTAAATGGCTGCTGTTAAACAGACGACTATATTTTTGCTTATGAAAAGGTTAATATTAAGATGACGGCAAATGAACATAAACCATCGAAGGGAGGAGTACGGAAACGAAGAGTATCAAAAGCATTTTCTAAATGAAACATAAATCAAGTAGGGTTTACTGAACGATGATTGTCAACATGCTGCCTTCAGAATGAGGACTGTCATCAATAAAACATCACAGTCGACATGGTCAGTACGGCTGCAAAAGTGATTTGTTGAAAGATACGTCTTTCAGATGTCGTTTTGAAACACACCTTTGATAGCAAAACGTGACAATATCCTTGGAAAATGAAGACCTCCAAAATAACGCAATCGTAGTAAAGACAAAGTTGCAGAACTGGGTTTTATAGAGCGACGTATCATCTACGACCGGATCTCAAACAGCTGAATACTTTCGATTTTCAAAACACGAAATTTCAACATTTAATGAGTAGGGTTTCATGACAATTTGTTTAATACGACAGTCAAAACGACGAATTTTTCAGATGCTGCCTCGAAATCGTGTACGGTGACAACGCCAGTCAGCTACAAGGCGACTCACCAGGTTGTAGTCGGTTGCCATGGGGAACTGCTGGACCTGACGAGGCATGGACATGGTCATGTTGGACGAGGGCATGGAGGTCATGGCCCCCATGGGACTCATGGAAGGAAACTGAGCCATGGAGTGGCCGTAGGAACTGTTCATCTGCGGGTAGCGGGACATGGAGTTCATGTTGACGTTGGTGGGGGGCGGGTAGGCATAGGGACGCGAGTTAGAAGGGTAGATGTTCCTCATCATGCCGTTGCAGGTCGGGATGACCGGAGACAGAGACTTGGCCAGCTGCTTTTCCTGCTTGCGGTACTTGGCTCGTCTGTTCTGAAACCACACCTGTAGGGAGGGAGGAAGAGAGGGACAGCGGTCAAGATTAGATTCTCCTTGGTGTGAATGTGCTTGTGTGTATGTATGTATGTGTGTGTATGTGTGTGTGTATGTGTATGTGTTTGTATGTGTTTGTGCGTGCACGTGTATGTGTGTGCGCGCGCGCGGGTGTGTATATGTGCGTGCATATGTGTGTGTGCGTGTATGTGTGTGTGCGGGCGTGCGCACGCGTGTGCGTATGTATGTGCGTGATATGTGTGTGTATGTGTGCAGACGTATATGTATGGGCGCATGTGTGTGTTTGAGTGTGTGTGTAAGTGTGTGTGTGTGTGTGTATGTGTGAGTGCGTGTGTGCGTGTGTGTGTGTGAGTGAGTGTGTGTGTGTGAGTGCGTGCACGTGTGTGTGTGTGTGTGTTTGTGTGTGTGTGCGTGCGTGCGTTGCTGTGGGTTTACGTACATGCCTGTGTGTGTGAATGCATGAACGAGTATGTACGTGTGTGCATGTGCATGTGCATCCGTGAGTGTGTGTGTGTGTGTGTGTGTGTGTGTGTGTGTGTGTGTGTGTGTGTGTGTGTGTGTGTGTGTGTGTGTGTGTATGCGTGAGTGTCTGTGTGTGAGTGTGTTTAGGAGTGCGTGGGTAAATGTGGGTACCCTTCTGTGAGTGAATGCACTCGCCCAGGTCTTTGTCGCTGAGTGTGTACAAATGCATACGTAACTGAATATTGGTTTGTGCATGGTGTGTATTATATCATTGCACGAAATAAATCAGGTATGTTTGCCTTGGGCAAAGGCTGTTGTTTTTTGTTGACTCCAGCCAAAAACCAAGGCTACAGCAAAATGTTGTTATGTTGTACTGTTATGTGGGGATTATCTTCAGTCGTGGTAAGCTCTTAACATAATAACTGGCATTCTCTGGAGACAGAGGTCAAATCCCCTGAAGACGGAGTGTGGCTGCCTGCCTATATGGCGGGGTGTTCAAAAACAGTCACACACGCAATCATCTCACCCACTTGGGTGATCCTGGGAGTGTTTAGCCCAGGTACGCAACAACAACAACAACAATCCGGTATGTCATATCCATGTGTATGAAGAGTACAATGAGGCTTTCTCACTAATTGACGTGTCTTTCTAGGTAAACTGATTAGGTCAAAGTACCAGCCTACTGGCCTGCAGTCAAAGTACCAGCCTACTGGCCTGCAGTCAAAGTACCAGCCTACTGGCCTGCAGTCAAAGTACCAGCCTACTGGCCTGCAGTCAAAGTACCAGCCTACTGGCCTGCAGTCAAAGTACCAGCCTACTGGCCTGCAGTCAAAGTACCAGCCTACTGGCCTGCAGTCAAAGTACCAGCCTACTGGCCTGCAGTCAAAGTACCAGCCTACTGGCCTGCAGTCAAAGTACCAGCCTACTGGCCTGCAGTCAAAGTACCAGCCTACTGGCCTGCAGTCAAAGTACCAGCCTACTGGCCTGCAGTCAAAGTACCAGCCTACTGGCCTGCAGTCTTCTATTCAATACCAAGAAAACAGGACGAAATAAAATTGTCATCCACATTGCATAACAGGCAACGTGACGAAAACTAATATAAACTAGGGAGTGTAAAGAGTAATGGATGAGAAAATCTTCAAGGATAAATGTCGGATGACATTAACATGCCAAGGGCAAGACGTTGAAAGCCAGTATTATGATGTCAAGTTCCCAAGTGAACACGTGTTGGGAAAAGTAGGAGGGTTTGATTTGACTCAGAGTGATTAGTAATCCTTTGTCTCGGTTGCTGTGAACGGATTCCCGAAGGTCGTTCCCGAAAGCTAAGAGGGAACAGCAAAAATATGCTTCGGAATAATCTCGTTGAAAATTCCGGCGTTTCGTTTACTGGTGCAAATCAGTTTCTTCGTAAATGGTATTTTTCGTTCTGTAAGAAAGCACCGTGTGAGACCAAACGTCAGTCACACTCAAAACTCCAGGCAGACTTGGGACGAGACATTTAAAAACACTGTGATCTGAAACCGCTTCCTCCTTTTCTCCGAAGTTTCGCGCGTGACTCTTCGTGACGTCACTCGAGTCGCGTTCCATCATGGCGGCCTCCGTGCAATCTGAGCGGAAGTGTTCGAGCCAGGGGCGGAAGCTGCGCTGATTGAGACCGTTGAGGAGGCAACTTTGAGAATCCCGGTGCACGGAGAGGGCTGGGCGTCGGCCATTGATTTCTTCATTGCTGCCTTTCCGTGACGAGCTCGCACTGCCTCCTTGGCTTCCCGCTTCCAATCAGGGGACAGTTCACCACCCCCCTTGTCCTCACGCCATCTTCATTCCACTCCCCGCTCTGGTAATGACTTTTTGAAAGGGGCGACTCTGCTTCTCTTTGCCTCTGGCTGGCCCTTTCCTTAAAGACGACTATAAGCACTTTTCCTGCTTTAAAAAAAGTCATAGTCATTCCTTACTAAATGATTGTGTGCAAATGACAATTAAGTACACGTGTGTGTGTGTGTGTGTGTGTGTGTGTGTGTGTGTGTGTGTGTGTGTGTGCGTGTGTGCGCGCGTGCGTAAGTGTTTTCGTGAGAAAATATTGTGACTATAGAAAGGTCAAGGAAACAATAACTTTCATTTGTAGGTTGACTTGAAGGAACACATATGAAAATACGATACTCTGTGTACAATACTCATTTTCTAGAGCGATCAGAGAAAGAGATGTGCAGAACACTGTTTATAAGATTGATAATTGCTCTAGAGAGCGAAACAAGATACTCAGCTTGTAAAGCAATCAATCAAACAGACCTACAAAACATGTGTGAAATATTTTCGTACTTTTCTGTACATTTGCATCTGGGCAGCAAGTGAACGCTACGTACATCAGCATAGACTTAAAGCATAACGAGCAACTCTCGTTCGTCATGTAATCTGTCTCGCGATGGGAAGACAGAAAAGAATAGTATTTTGCATGGATGCCTGTATATAAATATATAAAAGACTGTTTGAACATGTACACACAATTCAATATCAATGAAGCAGACAAATAGTCATTATCACGACAGGATGCCCAAGTTACGAAGTACACTGCTAGATATTTGAATTGTGCTTTCATACAGAGTAAATGCGCTGTAATTATTTTTCGATTGGCATGCATGCTTTTACAATTGCAATGTGACGTTTCAGATGTAAAGTGCTATAATGTCCCTTTCGATTTTTCACCTTTACAGTGAGCTGGAAGTCATTACATATAAGTTATGTTCTTCTTGCTGTTTTTGTTCATGTCGCCGTTTTCAATTTTATTGTTATTATTGTTGTTAATGTCCGTATGTGCAATAGAATGTATATACAAACCCAATGATAAGGCATCATCATCTGGCTTCAACAATGTGCACTAAAGTTAATGCCCTCTCGCTTGCTGCATGTGATATTTTATAACAAATACCACCCACCTTCTCTCTCTCTCTCTCTCTCTCTCTCTCTCTCTCTCTCTCTCTCTCTCTCTCTCTCTCTCTCTCTCTCCCCTTTCCTCGCCTTTTGTCTCCATGCTTTGCAGGCCTTTGCACGACCTTCTTTTAACGTTTGGCGCAAATACAGTGCTTTATTTCTTCATCCTTAAAACCCAAGACTTCTTTCAATCTCAGTTATCGGCCATTTTGGAATTGCGCTGTGCACATCTTGTTTTTCTAGATGGCCGTCCCACTTTGCGCCGTCCTACTCTTCTTGTCCACTTTTGAGACTGCAGCGGAACTGCTCTTTGGATGGAACGGCCTCATGGCGCTCCTCTCTGCAACTCGTCCTCCACCGACTCCACCCCCTCTCCTCACTCCCCCGTCTTCCTGACGGTTTCGCGTGCAGCTTGCAGGCTCCGTAGTTCTGAATCAGCGGTCCTGCGCGCTAATAGCGTTTCCTCGCGATGGGCGTTGTCATTTTCTCCGCCACAAATCTTTTCAGTCCGGACCAAATCTTGAAACGCCCCGGCAATCGAATTACCAGAGGAATTGGTGTTTCCCAGTCATTTGGGCGACCATTCAGAGTTTCAATTAGTGGCCTTTGTAAATAGCTCTATAAAGGGCCATAACTCCAGGAAAAGTACACCTGCCCACAGCCCAGGCGGTCGATGAAGGAAACCTCGAGGTTGAAGGGAAGGGGTTGGAGTAAGATGGAGAGAGGGGAAGGAAAGGCAGGGAAAAGGAGGGGGCGTGGAGAGGGGGGGTGGGGTGGGGGTGGGAAGGGTTGTTACAAGGATGGTATGCGACTCTCCAGTCATCCAGTCATCATGAGCGCGCGAGACTGGCCGCCCTAATAGCTCTGCCCCCCAGTTCACGATTTAGTTGATAGTAATTAATCTAAACACGTGTTTGGGGTCGAGGATCCGCATTCCGCCACGCTGGATCAATGCCGGGAGTCTTCGGGGCCATGGGGGATCTAGAGCTCGGGGTGTAGCCACGAGGGAGACTGCATTAAATATTGAGGGGAAACAGGGGGAGAGGGTGAGGAAAACAGCACTAGCTAATTGGGGGTGGGGGTGGGTGGGTAGGGAGAGATCGTTAGATATATAGATAGATAGATAGATAGATAGATAGATAGATAGATAGATAGATAGATAGATAGATAGATAGATAGATAGATAGATAGATAGATAGATAGATAGATAGATAGATAGATAGATAGATAGATAGATAGATAGATAGATAGATAGATAGATAGATAGATAGATAGATAGATAGATAGATAGATCGATCGATCGATCGATCGATCTATCTATCTATCTATCTATCTATCTATCTATCTATCTATCTATCTATCTATCTATCTATCTATCTATCTATCTATCTATCTATCTATCTATCTATCTATCTATCTATCTATCTATCTATCTATCTATCTATCTATCTATCTATCTATCTATCTATCTATCTATCTATCTATCTATCTATCTATCTATCTATCTATCTATCTATCTATCTATCTATCTATCTATCTATCTATCTATCTATCTATCTATCTATCTATCTATCTATCTATCTATCTATCTATCTATCTATCTATCTATCTATCTATCTATCTATCTATCTATCTATCTATCTATCTATCTATCTATCTATCTATCTATCTATCTATCTATCTATCTATCTATCTATCTATCTATCTATCTATCTATCTATCTATCTATCTATCTATCTATCTATCTATCTATCTATCTATCTATCTATCTATCTATCTATCTATCTATCTATCTATCTATCTATCTATCTATCTATCTATCTATCTATCTATCTATCTATCTATCTATCTATCTATCTATCTATCTATCTATCTATCTATCTATCTATCTATCTATCTATCTATCTATCTATCTATCTATCTATCTATCTATCTATCTATCTATCTATCTATCTATCTATCTATCTATCTATCTATCTATCTATCTATCTATCTATCTATCTATCTATCTATCTATCTATCTATCTATCTATCTATCTATCTATCTATCTATCTATCTATCTATCTATCTATCTATCTATCTATCTACTATCTATCTATCTATCTATCTATCTATCTATCTATCTATCTATCTATCTATCTATCTATCTATCTATCTATCTATCTATCTATCTATCTATCTATCTATCTATCTATCTATCTATCTATCTATCTATCTATCTATCTATCTATCTATCTATCTATCTATCTATCTATCTATCTATCTATCTATCTATCTATCTATCTATCTATCTATCTATCATCTATCTATCTATCTATCTATCTATCTATCTATCTATCTATCTATCTATCTATCTATCTATCTATCTATCTATCTATCTATCTATCTATCTATCTATCTATCTATCTATCTATCTATCTATCTATCTATCTATCTATCTATCTATCTATCTATCTATCTATCTATCTATCTATCTATCTATCTATCTATCTATCTATCTATCTATCTATCTATCTATCTATCTATCTATCTATCTATCTATCTATCTATCTATCTATCTATCTATCTATCTATCTATCTATCTATCTATCTATCTATCTATCTATCTATCTATCTATCTATCTATCTATCTATCTATCTATCTATCTATCTATCTATCTATCTATCTATCTATCTATCTATCTATCTATTATCATCTATCTATCTATCTATCTATCTATCTATCTATCTATCTATCTATCTATCTATCTATCTATCTATCTATCTATCTATCTATCTATCTATCTATCTATCTATCTATCTATCTATCTATCTATCTATCTATCTATCTATCTATCTATCTATCTATCTATCTATCTATCTATCTATCTATCTATCTATCTATCTATCTATCTATCTATCTATCTATCTATCTATCTATCTATCTATCTATCTATCTATCTATCTATCTATCTATCTATCTATCTATCTATCTATCTATCTATCTATCTATCTATCTATCTATCTATCTATCTATCTATCTATCTATCTATCTATCTATCTATCTATCTATCTATCTATCTATCTATCTATCTATCTATCTATCTATCTATCTATCTATCTATCTATCTATCTATCTATCTATCTATCTATCTATCTATCTATCTATCTATCTATCTATCTATCTATCTATCTATCTCTATCTATCTATCTATCTATCTATCTATCTATCTATCTATCTATCTATCTATCTATCTATCTATCTATCTATCTATCTATCTATCTATCTATCTATCTATCTATCTATCTATCTATCTATCTATCTATCTATCTATCTATCTATCTATCTATCTATCTATCTATCTATCTATCTATCTATCTATCTATCTATCTATCTATCTATCTATCTATCTATCTATCTATCTATCTATCTATCTATCTATCTATCTATCTATCTATCTATCTATCTATCTATCTATCTATCTATCTATCTATCTATCTATCTATCTATCTATCTATCTATCTATCTATCTATCTATCTATCTATCTATCTATCTATCTATCTATCTATCTATCTATCTACATCTATCTATCTATCTATCTATCTATCTATCTATCTATCTATCTATCTATCTATCTATCATCTACTATCTATCTATCTATCTATCTATCTATCTATCTATCTATCTATCTATCTATCTATCTATCTATCTATCTATCTATCTATCTATCTATCTATCTATCTATCTATCTATCTATCTATCTATCTATCTATCTATCTATCTATCTATCTATCTATCTATCTATCTATCTATCTATCTATCTATCTATCTATCTATCTATCTATCTATCTATCTATCTATCTATCTATCTATCTATCTATCTATCTATATCTATCTATCTATCTATCTATCTATCTATCTATCTATCTATCTATCTATCTATCTATCTATCTATCTATCTATCTATCTATCTATCTATCTATCTATCTATCTATCTATCTATCTATCTATCTATCTATCTATCTATCTATCTATCTATCTATCTATCTATCTATCTATCTATCTATCTATCTATCTATCTATCTATCTATCTATCTATCTATCTATCTATCTATCTATCTATCTATCTATCTATCTATCTATCTATCTATCTATCTATCTATCTATCTATCTATCTATCTATCTATCTATCTATCTATCTATCTATCTATCTATCTATCTATCTATCTATCTATCTATCTATCTATCTATCTATCTATCTATCTATCTATCTATATCATCTATCTATCTATCTATCTATCTATCTATCTATCTATCTATCTATCTATCTATCTATCTATCTATCTATCTATCTATCTATCTATCTATCTATCTATCTATCTATCTATCTATCTATCTATCTATCTATCTATCTATCTATCTATCTATCTATCTATCTATCTATCTATCTATCTATCTATCTATCTATCTNTCTATCTATCTATCTATCTATCTAT
>JAWQFJ010000963.1:0-7500 GCA_034096865.1 Theodoxus fluviatilis
GGGAGTACAATGTAAACAAAACAGGACCTAAGACAGAACCCTGTGGGACGCCAAAAACAAGTGGGGTTGGGGCTGACATGACGCCGTCAACAATGACGGACTGAGACCGATCATGAATGTAGGACGCAAACCAGTCGAGAACGGTGCCACGGAATCCAAAAAATAGCTCTAAACGCTCCAGGATTGCGTGGTCAAGCGTATCGAACGCTGCACTGAGGTCCAACAACGCCATGAGTGACACGCGTTTCTCATCCGCGTTCACAAGCAGACCATCAAGGACACTCAGTACAGCGGTCTCAGTGCTGTGACCCTTCCTGTACGCGGACTGGCATGCGTCCAACAAACCATTATCAGCGAGGTGCTTCTGTACCTGAGCCAGGACAACCTTTTCAAGAATCTTTGAAATAAATGAAAGATTTGACACCGGTCTATATTTTTTCAGAACATTGCAATCTAAACTAGACTTTTTCAGAAGAGGAGTGACAACCGCCCGCTTGAACTGTGCGGGGACGGAACCTGTGGAGAGAGAGGCATTGACAATGTCAGTTATAAGCGGAACAAGATCGTCAAGATGTTTCGTGGTGAGGGAGGTGGGAATGGGGTCCAGAATACAGATCTTCGTCGGAGACTTAATAATCAAGTCACGTATGTACTTATGAGAAACAGGGTCAAAACAAGAAAAGATGGGTCCATCGTACACAGCAAAATCAGGTGGGTCACAAGAACGAGAGTCCAGATCTTCCCGGATGTGACTAATCTTGTCAGAGAAAAAAATCACAAAAACGTTCCGGGAGTTCTTCCCTAGGGATATCAGTGGGAAGAACTTTTGTCTTGCTCTGGCCTAGGAGTTCACCAGTCATGTGAAACAGTTGCTTGCTAGAAGAAGCGGTCGAGTTTATCCTGTCACTGAAATACTGTCGCTTGGCCGTATCAACACTACACTTCATAGAGTCCCTCTCCCCAACGAAAATGTCTCTAAACACTGTGAGGCGCTTCCTACGCCATCGCCGTTCAGCTCGCCGTTTCCTACGCCGCGCCTCTCGAACCTCCTCAGACAGCCACGGGGCTGAGGGGCGGTCACGCACACGCCGAGTCACTGAGGGAGCATGACAGTCAAGAATATGCTTCAGCCCATCGTTAACAATGTCCACGAGCTGCTCGGTGTCCAAGTCAGACTGGATATCGGCCACAGAACGAGCCAGGCGCTGAACGTCCACCTGGAAGTGCACCGGGTCTATCGCCTTGAGGTTTCTTGACGTCACGAGCCGAGTGGGGGGTGAGGGACGGGTGAGAGCTAGATCGCACACGATGAGGTAGTGGTCAGACAGACCGGCACAGTCCTGCACTGTCGTCACTGATAGGAGGCTACTCTCACTGCGAACTACCACCCAGTCCAGGATGTGGCCACGACGATGAGTAGGTTTACTGACAAGTTGAGACAGCCCGTAGTCGCTTAACACAGTTTTCAAGCACCCCACTTGAGGATCAGAGTCATCATCGAAATTAAAGTTAAAATCTCCGACATAGGAGACATCATGACAACTGTCAACATAGGCCGATAATAGTTCCGGGAATTCCCGAAGGAAGGTCGAGTTTACCAGCTTATTTCTTCTACTGGGGGGAGGCCTATACAGGCAGACACAGACAGCGGTGGTGTGCTGCCTAGACAAACGCATCTCTACACACTCGAACGATGTGTACTCAAGGGGTCTGAAAGTGGCTGATAGGTTAGTTCTAATGATGAAGGCGATCCCACCACCTCTGGAACCGACACGGAGGAAGGAGTGGAAATCGTAGCCTGCAGGGGTCATGCATGCGATGTAGGCCCCATCGCCTTGTGAATAAAGCCAAGTTTCAGTCAGCATCAACACATCAGCATCGTGATCAACAATCAGTTCATGGATGTCAGTAGCTTTGTTTCGACACGGCTGTGCATTCAAACACAAAGATTTCAACCAACCGTGCTTGCATTGTATAAGTTTGCGTCGATACCGCTTGCGTGGAAGGCCATAACGCCTATTTCTAGAGATCACAGGCGAGAAACGAGGTCAGGGGTCAAGCGTGCCGGAGTGACAGAAAGCAGTTTGGAGCGATCGTACTGCAAGCGTGACTGATCAGTTGACCTGCCCCGCTGTCGGGCTGCACGGGCGATAAGCACGGTGGCGGGAATGGCGGTGACTGACTGTTCAACACAGCCAGCCGTGCAGAAAACAAAATGCACAGAAACACAACACGAAGAGGTGGAGGGGCATAAAATGCCCACCAAACAAAACTGTCCCACATCAGGAAGCAGCTTGTCACAAATCAAGTCCAAATACGAAGTCCAAACATACGAAACAGGCATACAAACGTGGAGCAAGAAATCACCCAACCTGCCGGTGGACGACGCCTATCACAAAGACAGCAACTCTCCAACTGGCTGTTGTACAAGTCAGCAAGATACAGGAGGTCAGGACTTTTACAGCGCAAATATTCTTATTTTAAAAAAACTCTTCCAGGAACCCGAATACTCTCATTATGACAATTTTCACATGTCCCCCCCATGTACACCACTCATATTTAATTATATATTTTACATGACAGCTCAACACCATAGTGTAACTATATGATGAAAACCTGTGTGTGGGTGAAAGAATGAGTATGAAAATTATAAGCTCAACATCCATGATGCACTGTCCCCTCTGAGTGTGAGAGCATTGGTTCAACGACTATGAGGTGCCAAAAAACAAAAAAATCATTCTAAAAGCAGCTTCCTCCAACTTTCATCACGTTTACTACAAAGTGCAAGTGATTACATTCTTATGGTGGGTAAAAGTGGGGAAATGTCCCACTGAAGGAGAGAAAAATGAAGTGCACAAGCATCTGTGTGTGTGTGGCTCTTTCTTATAGATCTGTCTATCACAAAGGTTGTCAGGTGAGGCAAGCACAGGCTCACATCAGATCAAGTGTGAACTGTAATATGATAGTCATTCCTACATGCTGCATATGTGTACATGTGCGTATGTGTGTGTGTGTGTGTGTGTGTGTGTGTGTGTGTATGTGCATGTGTGTATGTGTGTGCATGTGTGTGTATGTGTGTATATATGTGTGTACATGTGTGTGTGTATGAGTGTGTGTGCGCACATGTGTGTACATATGTGTTTACATGTGTGTATGTGTGTGTGCGTGTGCATGTATCAGTGTGTGTGTGCGCGCATGTGTGTACATATGTGTTTACATGTGTGTGTATGTGTGTGTGTGCATGTGCATGTATCAGTGTGTGTGTGTGTGTGTGAGTGTGTCTGTGTGTGTGCATGTGTGTGTGTGTGTGTGTGTGTGTGTGTGTGTGTGTGCATATATTTGTGTATGTATGAGTGTGTGTGTGTGTGTGTGTGCGTATGTGTGTGTGTGAGAGAGAGAGAGAGAGAGAGAGAGAGAGAGAGAGAGAGAGAGAGAGAGAGAGAGAGAGAGAGAGAGAGAGAGAGAGACAGAGCAGAGAGAGAGACAGACAGAGAGACAGACAGACAGACAGACAGACAGAGACAGACAGAGACAGACAGAGAGAGAGAGAGAGTAAAAAAGTGTGTGTGTATGTGTACGATTGTCCGTGTGTGTGTGTGTGTGTGTGTGTGTGTGTGTGTGTGTGTGTGTGTGTGTGTGTGTGTGTGTGCATGTGTGTGAATACATGTTTGAGAGCAAGTGAATATAAATGTGTCTGTGTAACCACATGCTTACTACAAGCAGGAATGCATATGCATCTATTCTATGGGCATTAGTAAATGCAATTCAACACAATATGATGTAATTCAATACATTAATACTCTATTCATCCACACAGGGAAATGTATGTGGTGATCATGAAAGAGCATGAAACAATACATTGTCCTTCATGACCATGTGCAAGTGTGTGCATTAACCCATGCATGCATGACTGTGACTGACTGACCTGGGTCAAAGTGGGGCTGGTATTGGACCAGGTAGCCAGTCAGCTGACCACGGGGCAGCAGGGGTGGAGACCAGCTCAGCTCTATGGAGATGTCAGTCACATTGTAGCGCACCAGCCTGATCTCGCTGGACTCTGCCACAGACCATGAGTAAGGCTATTAGAACTGCCAGCAGCTTGGTATGGACTAGTAACTGTGCTTCAGGTCCCATCCATCCTGTGCCTTTTGTTTTACAAGATTGTTTCCACACAGATTGCATGATTAAACTGCTTTAGTGTAGGAGTTAAGTTTAACATAGAGAGCCGGAGCCCTGCATGGAACAGAGTGTAGGAGAATCTCTATGTGTGTGCATGCATGTCTGCCCATCTGTCCATCCATACGTCCGTCCATCCATCCCCTCCTCCTTCTTCTTCCTCTTCCTCTTCTTCTTCCTCTTCTTCTTCCTCTTCTTCTTCCTCTTCTTCTTCCTCTTCTCCTCCTCATCCTCCTCCTTCATTCCTTCCTCCTCTTCCTCCTTCTTCTTCTTCTTTCTTCTTCTTCTTCTTCTTCTTCTTCTTCTTCTTCTTCTTCTTCTTCTTCTTCTTCTTCTTCTTCTTCTTCTTCTTCTTCTTCTTCAGTGCTGGCTCTGACTCCTATTGAGTCAGTTTATCTGGTCTGCTTATTCTTTTTTTGTCTCTCTTGTGTCCAACCATACACCCATCTCTGCTCTCCCTCTCTTTCCCTCTTTTCAGTCGTCTGTGTTCACCTGTCCTTTTCCTATATATATATGTCTGTAATATCTGCACATCTATGATCATGTCACATTTTGGCAATCTCTCTCTCACTCTCTCTCTCTCTCTCTCTCTCTCTCTCTCTCTCTCTCTTCTCTCTCTCTCTCTCTTCTTCCCTCTCTCTCTCTCTCCTCTCTCTCTCTCCTCTCTCTCCTCTCTCTCTCCCCTCTTCCCTCCCTCCCCCCCCCCCTCTCTCCCCCCCCCCCCTCTCTTCACCACCACCATCCATCCCTCCTCCCCACCCCATCCCCCACACCCACAACTCACCAGCCTGGGCAGTGCGCAAGCGAAGCCAGGCAGAAAAGGGGCCACGCCCCTCTGGTACTTGGGAGGTGAAGCCTGCCACCCTCACCTCGTAGTCCTGCCACACCCCCAGCCCACTGTGGGTAGAAATGGATGAATGAATGGATTGTCAGATGAATGAATGAATGAATGAATGAATGAACTGATTACTTAATTATTGAATGAATGATTGAATGAACAAATGAAAGAGTGGATGAATGGATGGATAGATGGATGAATGAATGGACATAAGAATGAATGAACAAATGAATGAAGGAGTGAATGAAGGAATGATGAATGAATGAATGATAGATGGATGGATGGAAAAATAAATAAAAGAATGAAAAAATTGACAGAAATAGATGAAATAGATAAAGGACTCAACTGGCAGGTGAATTAACAAATGAACTCACAAGCATGATGACAAATAAACAAATGTTTGAACAAATAAATGGATGTATGAACAGATAAGCAAACAAACAAACAAACAAGTACATAAATTATCTCACAAATGTAAAAGGTCATGTTGGGGTAAATGAATTACCATTATACATGAAAAATATCCTAGTTATCACCAGTTTACTTAGAAAAATTATTCTGATACTCATATCAAAGATAATTAAGAATTGCATAAACAGCAACATTTCTGGTTTCAGATTTTTGCAGGGAACACAGAAGGAAGGCATGATTATCACATAGACACATAATGCAAACACAATTTTAAAATCATTGAATAAAGAAAAAGGCACTAAACTAGAAATTGACATGAGTGATGGACAGTGCGATAACATGAGGAAAACAACAAAAAGTAGTGATAATAATAATAATAATAATAATGTGTGGATTTATATAGCGCCTTACCAATGAGTGAAGACATGCTCAAGGCGTTCTATGTTCATGGGTGCTAAGTTCAATTTCTCAGAATGATTGTGTCATAAAAATCTCAGTTTCTCCACACACACACACACACACACACACACACACACACACACGCACACACGCACACACACACACACCACACACACACATACACACACACAAACACACACAGTGAGAGAGACAACGGAGTGCAAGCATACACACGGACCACAAACACGAAGCACACCAATGACAGCAAAACAGCCATGGACAGCAAAACAAGCGCATGGACAGCAAACACAGCACAGACGAGCACACACGCAGCACAGCAGCGAATAACAGCCATGACAGCAAACGAGCCATGGACGCAAAACAGCCAGGCCCAGCAAAACAGCCACAGACAGCAAAACAGCCACGGACAGCAAAACAGCCACTGACAGCAAAACAGCCACGGACAGCAAAACAGCCACAGACAGCAAAACAGCCACAGACAGCAAAACAGCCACAGACAGCAAAACAGCCACAGACAGCAAAACAGCCACGGACAGCAAAACAGCCATGGACAGCAAAACAGCCACGGACAGCAAAACAGCCACGGACAGCAAAACAGCCACGGACAGCAAAACAGCCACGGACAGCAAAACAGCCACGGACAGCAAAACAGCCACAGACAGCAAAACAGCCACGGACAGTAAAACAGCCACGGACAGCAAAACAGCCACGGACAGCAAAACAGCCACGGACAGCATAACAGCCACAGACAGCAAAACAGCCACAGACAGCAAAACAGCCATGGACAGCAAAACAGCCACATACAGTAAAACAGCTATGGACCACAAAACAGCTATGGACAGCAAAACAGCCACGGACAGCAAAACAGCCACGGACAGCAAAACGGCCACAGACAGAAAAACAGCCACGGACAGCAAAACAGCCAGCCACGGACAGTAAAACAGCCATGGACAGCAAAACAGCTATGGACAGCAAAACAGCCACGGACAGCAAAACAGCCACGGACAGTAAAACAGCCACGGACAGCAAAACAGCTATGGACAGCAAAACAGCTATGGACAGCAAAACAGCTATGGACAGCAAAACAGCCATGGACAGCCCAGACAGCAAGGGCAAGATGGTGGCCGGGCACTGACTGGATGGTGTGGGAGATGGTGGTGGGGGAAGGGATGACCTCCTCCTGCCATGACTCTGTCCCAAGAGCGCGGAACTGCAGGAGGTAGCCACTCAGCAGACTGTTCTGCTGCTCCACAGGGATGGGCTGTGGTCAGAACAAGCATGCTGTCATCAGTTTTTCCTCCTCCTTGCTTTTGTTCCCCCTGTGGGTTGGGAGTTAGAATAGACCCACTGCGTCTTCTTGTGCAAGTCATAAAAGGGGAATAGTGAGGGATCTTGCACTTACTTTGATAAGGGCATGTGATTTTGCACTCAATGCATTTACATTGCCTAAAGAGGCTGATGGGTCACAAAAATATATTCATCATCATACTTAGACAAGTTAGAAGGGATGGGAAGTTCTTGAAAATACTTTTTGTCTTTTTGCTTTGGCCCGTCATAGACGTTGAACCAAAACTATTGACAACACAGGGTTGCAGCCAGTATAACATTGTCAAGATGGGTGAATTTAAATATCATCATTCTTAGATTTATGAGCT
>JAWQFJ010000963.1:17500-20000 GCA_034096865.1 Theodoxus fluviatilis
AGCAGGAAGAGGAGCAGCAGGAAGAGGAGCAGGAAGAGGAGCAGGAAGAGGAGCAGGAAGAGGAGCAGGAAGAGGAGCAGGAAGAGGAGCAGGAAGAGGAGCAGGTAGAGGAGCAGGAAGAGGAGCAGGAAGAGGAGCAGGAAGAGGAGCAGCAGGAAGAGGAGCAGCAGGAAGAGGAGCAGGAAGAGGAGCAGGAAGAGGAGCAGGAAGAGCAGCAGGAAGAGCAGCAGGAAGAGGAGCAGCAGGAAGAGCATCAGGAAGAGGACAGGTTTGGCAAGGAGCATTGGGAGAGGAAGAAGCAGGATGAAGAAAAACAGAAGTAGCAGGTGGAAGATTAATTAAACTTTGATTAAACTTTATTTTTCAAGGGTAATTCATGAATGAGGCACAGCTGCCTATCTTACATCCAGGCCTTGTTAAAACAAGAAAACAAACCAAGAAATTCAATCCCTTCCCCGACCCCTACCCACCCACCCACCCACCCACCCTCTATCCCACTCAAAATTCACACAATAACACAGGTAACAGTTAATTCGTGGTAACGAAATATCACGTTGAAAATAACCACGAAGTAAATTTAGAACAAAATGAAAGCATCTAGGATGACTGCATAAAAAGATGTGTAGTTTGAATTTAAATTTTGAGGATTGATCAAGATGCCCAGTGATCAGGGGGTAAAATGTAAAGCGGTTTGAGCACGGTTCAATGGTGGAAAGTCGCTTGTGACGAGAGCACCCTTCCTCACTTGTTGGTGTCTGCCATATTGTTGCTTATTAACCAGTGGGGTGGGTTAGTGTGGCTGTCAACCCTGCTAGGATAGTGTGAGGTGGTCTGCCGACCTTCTGATTGCAGTAGAATGCACCATGTTCATTCACGATTTATGAGAGGCGAGTGATGAAGGAGCACTGACACTTGCCTGGTGTATGAAGTAATCAGTAAAGTGCTTTGCGACTCCAAGCTGAGATTAATCACAGTACGACTAGAGAATTGTGAGTAGGCAATCAACATGGGACATTGGAGTTCGCCTAACGACGGTGTTCGGTTGGTGGATCGATCAGAACTGAACTGAAGACGACATGTGATCGAATAAGTACTTATATAGCCGATCAGTGATTGGCCCTCTGTTTGAGATTACGACTGAAGACACCCTACATGTGTTGTGATTGGACAGAAAGGTCTGAGGTTTTGGGCGCCAGCATAAAAACCCCTGCAGACCCCGTAGTGGGCACGCGAGTGCAGTTTTCCTAAGACAGCCACTGTGTGTGTGCGTGGAAGCGCCCTGTCTGAAATCCATGTGGCGTAAGCCGTTCTACATCGAGAGCCCGTCCCATGAAGGAAAGTTTGATTACCTCTGAAGAGAGCCACGATTGCGAAAGACAGAACTGAAGTATCGTCTCCTCTCCACGTCACAAAGCTTCTCTCGACAAAAGCGGAGTTTGCCTCACCCCTACCACTGAGAAAGACGAACGTCTACTTTCTCCACGTGCTCCGCCATTGTGAGCGTCTTTGATTCACCTTCTCCCCAGAAACGTCTGCGCCAGGACCCAGAGTTTCGCCCCAGTCGTCTCGTTCCACAGAAGGATTATACCAACGCCTGCCGCCATAAGCAAGAGAATTCACCCCTCGACTGACCAGTCCACTGGGTGGAGAAAATTCCAGTGTTCTTAATTCATTGTGGTGTGAAGGCGCCTGGCCGTGCACCGGTTTCCCCCTTCCCCTTTCCCTTCCCTCTCCCTCCCCCTCCAAGTGCGTTCGTCACATCCACCGTCCAACTCAACTAAAGAGACCGCTGATTGGCTGAACCTGCACCTTCGTCAGTTAAGTATCATTTCATTGGGTTTGGCAGACCACCTTTATTTAATATGGGGAATTAGATTCAGTATACGTATTGTTGCATAATTATTATTATTAGTATCCTAATTACCGCTTACAGTGCTCTCTTAGAATTTTGATTTTGAAGAAATTAAAGTATTTTGACTATGATCTGTATCCTCACCTTCATTTCAGTCTTGTTCCATCGTTGATTGATGATTGTGTGAAAAGAGTTGCGAGTGGGCAGTGTGAAGTTAACCCCTAGATTAATTTATTTGTAAACGACCCGAATTAGAAATAAGCTAACTCGTAACATCGCTATATAAAATCACACCTTTACCTTTATCTTTAAATTTGAAGTAGAACAACAGGAAGAGCAGCAAGAAGGAGAACGACAACGACAGTGAGGTGCAAAACCAGCTTGAGACATGGGCAGGAAAGCGGGACACTGGACAGGGTCTACAGCGGCCGTTGTTGGCACCAAGACATCATTCGCGTTAGCAACGACTGATTAGTATAACTACAGGGCACTACGAGAGACACAAGACACGTGAGAGCAGGGAGGAGACGTGTGAAAGCGAGACACAAGACGTGTGGGAGCGCTACAGAAGACGTGTGGGAGCGTGGATAACAGTGAGTGTGTCCTCACAAGGATCGATCCCGAGAATGATGGGTAACTATGGTGATG
>JAWQFJ010000963.1:22500-27500 GCA_034096865.1 Theodoxus fluviatilis
GTCTGCCTGTCGGTCTCTCTGTCTGTGTCTGTCTCTATGAGTATGTGTGTGTTGTATGCGTGCGCGCGTGTGTGTGCGTGTGCTTGCGTGTTTGTATGTGTATATGTGTGTATGTATGTGTATATAAGTGTGTGTGTGTGTGTGTGTGTGCGTGTGTCCGTGTGCCTGTCTGTTTGCTTGGCCATCTGTCCGTGGCTGTTTTTCCTGTACTCGCATCCACCCGCAAATCCGCAGTTCCCTGTACAGGTGGACTGCAATAGCATCGCCACACCCGGCCCGCCTCCGTAGCGGCACTGCAAGGCTGTATGACCCTTGTGACGTGACGAAACTGGGGTGCAAAGTTGCTGTGGTTCCGGTTTGCAAAGATGAGATTACTCCAAGAGACTTTGACGGGAGTGGTGTCCCCTTGCTCTTCTAGGAGTGCAACGGGAATTGATGAAGTCAGCTCACATTCGAACGCGGCATTCTAATCTGTGTGACAAACATGTGCATCCTGTCTTGGAAGTTCTGGTACGAAGGGATGTAGAGAAGATAACTTTTTTTTTCCTCTCTCTGGTTCGCCTGTTGGATTTAAGCGTCTGTTTGAACTCGGATTTTGAGAACACCCTTACCTCACCTCCACCTCAACCCCACTCCCCACCCCCACCCCACCCCCACCCCCATCCACCCAACTCCACCCCCCACCCCCCACCCCAGCCCACCCTCACCCCCTACTCCACCCCAACCCACCCCACCCCTCACCCCCCACCCCCACCCCACCCCCTCACCCCCCACCCCTCACCCCCACCCAACCCCTCACCCCCCACCCCACCCCCCATCCCCACCCCCACCCCACCCCTCACCTCTCACTCCGACCCCTCACCTTCAAGCATAGCGTTTCTCACGGATGTTTTGCTGGAAGAAGATTCCGTGGAAAATATTTGTGCAAGAATGTGCAATTAGTATGCTATGGGCTGTTTAAAGGTGTGTTTTATATTTACGTTTGAAAAACGATGCGGTGGCTAGATGGATGAACGAACGGAAATGGGTACAAGCGGATGGATGGATAGATACTGGAATAGATGGGAGATGGATGGATAGATACTGGAGTATATAGTAGATGGATGGATAGATACTGGAATAGATGGGGGATGGATGGATAGATACTGCAATAGATGGGGGATGGATGGATAGATACTGGAATAGATGGGGGATGGATGGATAGATACTGCAATAGATGGGGGATGGATGGATAGATACTGGAATAAATTGTAGATGGATGGATAGATACTGGGATAGATGGGGGATGGATGAATATATACTGGAATAGATGGAGGATGGATGGATAGATATTGCAATAGATGGGGGATGGATGGATAGATACTGGAATAGATGGGGAATGGATGGATAGATACTGGAATAGATGGGGGGATGGATGGATAGATACTGGAGTAGATGGTAGATGGATGGATAGATACTGGAATAGATGGGGGATGGATGGATAGATACTGGAATAGATGGGGGATGGATGAATATATACTGGAATAGATGGGGGATGGATGGATAGATACTGCAATAGATGGGCGATGGATGGATATATACTGGAATAGATGGGAGATGGATGGATAGATACTGGAATAGATTGGAGATGGATGGATAGATACTAGAATAGATTGGAGATGGATGGATAGATACTGGAATAGATGGGGGATGGATGAATAGATACTGGAATAGATGATAGATGGATGGATAGATACTGGAATAGATGGGGGTTGGGTGGATAGATACTGGAATAGATTGGAGATGGATGGATAGATACTGGAATAGATGGGGGATGGATGGATAACTACTGGAATAGATGGGAGATGGATGGATAGATACTGGAATAGATGGAAGATGGATGGATAGATACTGGAATAGATGGGGGATGGATGGATAGATACTGGAATAGATTGGAGATGGATGGATAGATACTGGAATAGATGGGGGATGGATGAATATATACTGGAATAGATGGGGGATGGATGAATAGATACTGGAATAGATTGGAGATGGATGGATGGACGAACGTTCGCATAGAGATAAAGATGAAATGATGGATGAATAGAGAGGATTGACAGAAGGGAAGAGTAATAGATGGATGATTAAATGGTCAGTTAGATAGATGGGCGGTCAGACGAGTGAGCGGACTGATGCATGATTAATGGGTTGGGTGGTTTGTTTATTGGACAGATTCATTTGTTCGTTACTTTATTGCTTTGTTCATATCACCTAGTCGTTGCCATTCTGTGGAGTTAATTTCCGGGGTGTGTGTGTGTGTGTGTGTGTGTGTGTGTGTGTGTGTGTGTGTGTGTGTGTGTGTTTGTATTCGGCTCTGTGTGTGTGTGTGTGTTTGGATGTGTGTGTGTGTGTGTGTGTGTGTGTGTGTGTGTGTGTGTGTGTGTGTGTGTGTGTGTCTGCGTGTATGTTTGTGTGTGTATATGTGTATGTATTTCGCACTTCACTGTCTATAAAGTGCCTACTTAAACAGCTTATGAGTGGAAACGACCCGCAGTCACAAGGACACAGACACTCGATCCACACAAAATCTGACGTCACACGTGCACCTTTCCCTTCAGCCAGGCTTCGGACTCGATAGAAACAACGACACCGCACACACACCACCCGCTTCCCCATCCTCTCCCCCCCCCCCCAAAAAAAAATAAATAAATAAAATAAATAATAATAATTCGTGGATCGGAGCAGAATCGAACGCATTACCTTCGGAGTCTGACGAGCTGACTCGCATCTTATATGAGACCGTGCTGCGTGAACGGGTTGGCACTATGGACAGAGACCTGGAGGACGACACATTTTCTCTGCCCTGCACTGAGTCCCCTCCTGAGATGACGAACTTGCATCTGCCCACCCCACACCACCCCACCCCACCTCAGCTCTACTCACCCCACCCCACCCCATCCCCACCCCACTCCGTACCTACCCCCACCCTCTCCACCCCCACCCCTTGTGATGTTGCCTTCCCCCACCCCATTTCGTCCCCACGAGGCGTCTAAAAAGGCCTTGCCGTGGCGTATCTCGTTGTAGTCTTTTTGTTCCTGCCGCTTGCAGCCGCGCCGTCTCGCCTTTCAGACGGCCTTTCTTCGGAGCCGCCCGAGCCACGCACCGTCTTTGCATATCGAGCCATCTTCTCGACTTGCATGAAAACGGACTCGTCACGCCTGGCTGCGTGCTTAGATCAGCTGACGACTGTGCAAAGATACGAGTTTGTAAAAGTCGGACAGGCTCGAGTTTCAATCCGGGAGATTAGGAAGCGATAGTGGATACAGCGCGAGCAAGCCGCGGGGTCAAGGGTCACGGAGTGCTGTTGACAGGGAAACCTCCTTGAGTCACCTGGTGCACGGTGGAGCGTCTGTCACAAGAGACCGACTTCTTGGGTCGTCACAGTGCAGGTGTAGAGGCAGTAGTAGTAGTAGTGGTAGTAGAAGTGGTAGTAGTGGTAGTAGTAGTGGTGGTAGTAGTGGTAGTAGTAGTAGTGGTAGTAGTGGTAGTAGTGGTAGTAGTAGTGGTAGTAGTAGTGGTAGTAGTAGTGGTAGTAGTAGTAGTAGAAGTAGCAGTGGTAGTAGAAGTGGTAGTAGCAGTAGTAGTAGTAGTAGTGGTAGTAGCAGTAGTAGTAGTGGTAGTAGAAGTGGTAGTAGCAGTAGTAGTATTGGTGGTGGTGGTAAAAGTAGTAGTAGTAGTAGTGGTGGTAGAAGTAGTAGTAGTAGTGGTGGTGGTGGTGGTGGTGGAGGTGGTACAAGTAGTAGCGGTGGTGGTGGTAGTAGTAGTAGTAGTTGTGGTAGTAGTAGTGGTGATGGTAGAAGTAGCAGTAGTAGTAGTAGTAGTAGTATAGTAGTAGTAGTAGTAGTAGTAGTAGTAGTAGTAGTAGTAGTAGTAGGGGTGGTAATTGTAGAAGTAGTAGTAGTAGGAGTAGTGATGGTAGAAGTAGTAGTAGTAGTAGTAGTAGTAGTAGTAGCAGTAGTAGTAGTAGTAGTAGTAGTAGTAGTAGTAGTAGTAGTAGTAGTAGTGATGGTAGAAGTAGTAGTAGTAGTAGTAGTAGTAGTGGTGGTGGTGTTGGTGGTAGAAGTAGTAGTAGTAGTAGTAGTAGTAGTAGTAGCGGGGGTGTGGTAGAAGTAGTAGTAGTAGTAGTAGTAGTAGTAGTAGTGGGGGTGGTAGAAGTAGTAGTAGTAGTAGTAGTAGTAGTAGTAGTAGTAGTAGTAGTAGTAGTACTAGTAGTAGTGGGGGTGGTAGAAGAAGTAGTAGTAGTAGTAGTAATAGTAGTAGTAGTAGTAGTAGTAATAGTGGGTGTGGTAGAAGTAGTAGTGGTGATGGTAGAAGAAGCAGCGGTGATGGTAGAAGAAGTAGCGTTGGTGGTAGAAGTAGTAGCAGTCGTGGTAAAAGTAGTAGCAGTAGTGATAGAAGTAGTAGTTGTAGTAGTAGTAGTAGTAGTTGTAGTAGTAGTAATCGCAGTAGTAGTAGTAGTAGTAGTAGTAGTCTCAGTATTAGTAGTAGTAGTAGTAATAGTAGGCGCAGTAGTAGTCGCAGTATTAGTAGCAGTAGTAGTAGCAGTAGCAGTAGCAGTGGTAGTAGTAGTATTGGTAAAAGTGGTGATGGTAGCAGTGGTATTGGTTGCGGTAAGGGCAGTAGTAGTAGAAGTAATAGCAACAGTAATAGCAGCAGCAGCAGTAGCAGTAGTAGTAGTAGTAGTAGTAGTAGAAGTAGTAGTAGTAGTAGTAGTAGTAGTAGTAGTAGTAGTAGTAGTAGTAGTAGTAATAGTTGTAGTAATAGTAGTGGTGGTGGAGGAAGTAGTAGTAATGGTGATGGTGGTGGTAGTAGTAGTAGTAGTAGTAGCAGCAGCAGCAGCAGCGGTGGTGGTGGTAAAGGTAGTGGTGGTGGTGATAGTGGTGGTAGTAGTAGTAGTTATGTTGTTGTTGTTGATGTTTATATTGTTGTTGTTGTGGCGGTGGTGGTGATGATAGAAGTAG
>JAWQFJ010000963.1:42500-51304 GCA_034096865.1 Theodoxus fluviatilis
CTAGAGACTTCGCCTACCGGCGAAAGTGTCTCTAGCCCAGTTGACATCACCATTCTAGTTCACTAGAGACTTCGCCTACCGGCGAAAGTGTCTCTAGCCCAGTTGACATCACCATTCTAGTCCACTAGAGACTCCGCCTACCGGCGAAAGTGTCTCTAGCCCAGTTGACATCACCATTCTAGTTCACTAGAGACTTCGCCTACCGGCGAAAGTGTCTCTAGCCCAGTTGACATCACCATTCTAGTTCACTAGAGACTTCGCCTACCGGAGAAAGTGACTCTAGCCCAGTTGACATCACCATTCTAGTTCACTAGAGACTTCGCCTACCGGCGAAAGTGTCTCTAGCCCAGTTGACATCACCATTCTAGTTCACTAGAGACTTCGCCTACCGGCGAAAGTGTCTCTAGCCCAGTTGACATCACCATTCTAGTCCACTAGAGACTCCGCCTACCGGAGAAAGTGACTCTAGCCCAGTTGACATCACCATTCTAGTTCACTAGAGACTTCGCCTACCGGCGAAAGTGTCTCTAGCCCAGTTGACATCACCATTCTAGTTCACTAGAGACTTCGCCTACCGGCGAAAGTGTCTCTAGCCCAGTTGACATCACCATTCTAGTCCACTAGAGACTCCGCCTACCGGAGAAAGTGACTCTAGCCCAGTTGACATCACCATTCTAGTTCACTAGAGACTTCGCCTACCGGCGAAAGTGTCTCTAGCCCAGTTGACATCACCATTCTAGTTCACTAGAGACTTCGCCTACCGGCGAAAGTGTCTCTAGCCCAGTTGACATCACCATTCTAGTCCACTAGAGACTCCGCCTACCGGCGAAAGTGTCTCTAGCCCAGTTGACATCACCATTCTAGTTCACTAGAGACTTCGCCTACCGGCGAAAGTGTCTCTAGCCCAGTTGACATCACCATTCTAGTTCACTAGAGACTTCGCCTACCGGCGAAAGTGTCTCTAGCCCAGTTGACATCACCATTCTAGTTCACTAGAGACTTCGCCTACCGGCGAAAGTGTCTCTAGCCCAGTTGACATCACCATTCTAGTCCACTAGAGACTTCGCCTACCGGCGAAAGTGTCTAGCCCAGTTGACATCACCATTCTAGTTCACTAGAGACTTCGCCTACCGGCGAAAGTGTCTCTAGCCCAGTTGACATCACCATTCTAGTCCACTAGAGACTTCGCCTACCGGCGAAAGTGTCTCTAGCCCAGTTGACATCACCATTCTAGTTCACTAGAGACTTCGCCTACCGGCGAAAGTGTCTCTAGCCCAGTTGACATCACCATTCTAGTTCACTAGAGACTTCGCCTACCGGCGAAAGTGTCTCTAGCCCAGTTGACATCACCATTCTAGTTCACTAGAGACTTCGCCTACCGGCGAAAGTGTCTCTAGCCCAGTTGACATCACGTGATGGAAGGTTTTCGTCCGAAATATGCAAATGGAGGTCACACGAGAGGCTTGTGGGATAGCCGATCTGCTCCCTGACATACGCCGTTAAAGTAGTTCTAAGACTATTTCGCACAAAACTCTTAACTTACTCTTGTTGAGGCAATAAACAAGCGTTTATTCGATAAAATAAAATGTTTGTGTTGAAATGGAAACAAGTTTTGACATCTGAATGATTTCTGTAAAAAGTGGAGAAAAAATAGTATCAGAACGAACTATTTTTGGCGCAATGCTGTAATGCGAAGGGTCAAGTCTATTACGCATTCATTGCGAACTGTGCTAGAGTCACGTGACTCGGGTTCACAGAATGGAATCAACAGCCCCGGTACACTCAGGCCGAGACTGCGCAAGGGATGTAACCCTTGTAACCCCTTTCAGGCAGAGCTAGGTAGAATATTACCTCCCTTACACCGTAGATGAGTTTATCAAAGTATATTGTTGCAATGGAATACTGCTTGGTTGTAGATTACTATTGGAGAATACAGTACGTATTCGAAATTCACGTCGCAAACATTCAAAGTGTGTTGACCTGTTGAGTCCCCACGTCAAGAAAAGGCCAGAGTGCACTCCCTGACCTTGCTCCGGTCAAGGTACACTGGATTTCGTATGTCCCACGTGGCTGGGTATGAACGCCACAGTTCCGTTTTGTTTGTTTGTTGTTTTTTGTTTTGTGTGTGTGTGTGTTTTTTTGTTTATATGTATAATGTGTGAGTGTTTTTTTTAGGAATGTAATGCTGAGCGGTTGTATGAGCTTGCCTGTCAAGGGAAGGTAAGAGCGTATAAATAAACTATATTATTCCGTTAAATGCGTTGTCTGGCCGTCAGTACATTTGCTGCCGCCACAATGTTTCCATGGAAACTGTTACGTCACAAGCAAGAATCCATCTGATTGGCTGTTTGTGGAAACTTTCCTTGCCAGCGGCAAGAAAAATATAGCATTGTTGAATTCGTGAGTAACTTGACCACAAAAAATATGTTACTACTTGCAACCGCCATCTTGGGAATTGCAAATGGAAACTTGCCAGAAATCTTGCCACGTGTGAGGACCCCGTCAGCGTTCTGGGAGGAAAGGTCTGTCTGTCTGTTGTTACTGTATCAAAGGTCGGTACGTTGTTACTGTATCAAAGGTGTGTCTGTTGTTACTGTATCAAAGGTGTGTCTGTTGTTACTGTATCAAAGGTCTGTCTGTTGTTACTGTATCAAAGGTCTGTCTGTTGTTACTGTATCAAAGGTCTGTTGTCTGTTGTTACTGTATCAAAGGTGTGTCTGTTGTTACTGTATCAAAGGTCTGTCTGTTGTTACTGTATCAAAGGTCTGTCTGTTGTTACTGTATCAAAGGTGTGTCTGTTGTTACTGTATCAAAGGTGTGTCTGTTGTTACTGTATCAAAGGTCTGTCTGTTGTTACTGTATCAAAGGTCTGTCTGTTGTTACTGTATCAAAGGTCTGTCTGTTGTTACTGTATCAAAGGTCTGTCTGTTGTTACTGTATCAAAGGTCTGTTGTCTGTTGTTACTGTATCAAAGGTCTGTCTGTTGTTACTGTATCAAAGGTCTGTCTGTTGTTACTGTATCAAAGGTCTGTCTGTTGTTACTGTATCAAAGGTGTGTCTGTTGTTACTGTATCAAAGGTCTGTCTGTTGTTACTGTATCAAAGGTCTGTCTGTTGTTACTGTATCAAAGGTGTGTCTGTTGTTACTGTATCAAAGGTCTGTCTGTTGTTACTGTATCAAAGGTCTGTCTGTTGTTACTGTATCAAAGGTGTGTCTGTTGTTACTGTATCAAAGGTCTGTCTGTTGTTACTGTATCAAAGGTCTGTCTGTTGTTACTGTATCAAAGGTCTGTCTGTTGTTACTGTATCAAAGGTCTGTCTGTTGTTACTGTATCAAAGGTCTGTCTGTTGTTACTGTATCAAAGGTGTGTCTGTTGTTACTGTATCAAAGGTCTGTCTGTTGTTACTGTATCAAAGGTCTGTCTGTTGTTACTGTATCAAAGGTCTGTCTGTTGTTACTGTATCAAAGGTCTGTCTGTTGTTACTGTATCAAAGGTCTGTCTGTTGTTACTGTATCAAAGGTCTGTCTGTTGTTACTGTATCAAAGGTCTGTCTGTTGTTACTGTATCAAAGGTCTGTCTGTTGTTACTGTATCAAAGGTCTGTCTGTTGTTACTGTATCAAAGGTCTGTCTGTTGTTACTGTATCAAAGGTGTGTCTGTTGTTACTGTATCAAAGGTCTGTCTGTTGTTACTGTATCAAAGGTCTGTCTGTTGTTACTGTATCAAAGGTCTGTCTGTTGTTACTGTATCAAAGGTCTGTCTGTTGTTACTGTATCAAAGGTCTGTCTGTTGTTACTGTATCAAAGGTGTGTCTGTTGTTACTGTATCAAAGGTCTGTCTGTTGTTACTGTATCAAAGGTCTGTCTGTTGTTACTGTATCAAAGGTCTGTCTGTTGTTACTGTATCAAAGGTGTGTCTGTTGTTACTGTATCAAAGGTCTGTCTGTTGTTACTGTATCAAAGGTGTGTCTGTTGTTACTGTATCAAAGGTGTGTCTGTTGTTACTGTATCAAAGGTCTGTCTGTTGTTACTGTATCAAAGGTCTGTCTGTTGTTACTGTATCAAAGGTCTGTCTGTTGTTACTGTATCAAAGGTCTGTCTGTTGTTACTGTATCAAAGGTCTGTCTGTTGTTACTGTATCAAAGGTCTGTCTGTTGTTACTGTATCAAAGGTGTGTCTGTTGTTACTGTATCAAAGGTCTGTCTGTTGTTACTGTATCAAAGGTCTGTCTGTTGTTACTGTATCAAAGGTCTGTCTGTTGTTACTGTATCAAAGGTCTGTCTGTTGTTACTGTATCAAAGGTCTGTCTGTTGTTACTGTATCAAAGGTCTGTCTGTTGTTACTGTATCAAAGGTCTGTCTGTTGTTACTGTATCAAAGGTGTGTCTGTTGTTACTGTATCAAAGGTCTGTCTGTTGTTACTGTATCAAAGGTCTGTCTGTTGTTACTGTATCAAAGGTCTGTCTGTTGTTACTGTATCAAAGGTCTGTTGTCTGTTGTTACTGTATCAAAGGTCTGGCTGTTGTTACTGTATCAAAGGTCTGTCTGTTGTTACTGTATCAAAGGTCTGTCTGTTGTTACTGTATCAAAGGTCTGTCTGTTGTTACTGTATCAAAGGTCTGTTTGTTGTTACTTCGGAACTGCAGGATTTGGCGTTGTTTACGATTACCACAGGACTCGAAATTTCCCACAAAGACGCCTTTTTATATTGCGATCTTTTATCCACACGTAGACGCTCAAACCGCACACAGACGGACGGACGGACGGACGGACGGACGGACAGACACGCAGACAGACAAGCAAACAAGCAAGCAAACAAGCAAGCCAATAAAGGGGGACGGGGTGGAGGGGTGGGGTGAGGGGTGGTGGTGGGGGTTGGGGCGAAAATAAATTAGAACTATTTCATTGGAAGAAGAAGAAGGGTGTATGAGAATTCGGAATCGTTTAGTCAAAGAAAAAAAGAAAGTGGAGGGGTGGGGCGGGGTGAGGGGAGTAGTGGGGTGAAGGTGAGGGGGTTGAGAATGAGGAAGAGGGATATCAGATTTGCACTCAGATATCCAGGAGGAACTGATTTTGGGGGGGTTGGGTGGGGGGACGGGGTCTGGGAAAGATCAGAGAAGTTAGTGCTTTGGGTCAGGGAAGGGGGTATACTAAGGACAAGTCAAAGGGAAGCGATTAAGGGGGAGGATCTCTACAGTCAAAGAAATGTGTCGGCTTTGGGTTATAGGGTGGGGTTGATGTTACGGGTTAGGGGGAGAAGGAGGGTGTGTGTAAGATATTCAGCTGAGGGAGGGATTCTTAAGCACCTGTTACAGATCAAAATCTTATACCCTTATGCAAACTCGACCCCCATACCGTACCCGAGCCCATAATCTTAACCCTGACCCAAACCCTAACCCTTCCTCACCCTAAACAGATCGAGACAATGGGTGCTGGCAAATCGCTCGTCTGTGCTGGCGTAAGAACAGACAAGAGGAAGTTAGTTGGTTTCATGGTTGGGTGCACACTGATGCACGTTAGACAGAGCCCTAATTAGTGGCACATATCTTCACACACACACACACACACACACACACACACACACACACACACACACACACACACACACACACACACCTCGTGAAGTGTCAGCTTTGTTCGGGGCGGTCGGGGTTAAAGACTTCGTGCCAAAATTACACACAGGGGCGTGTAATTCTAGAGATGTAATGCCTATGTTACAAATTTGTTGCGACTCGAACTCTGTCTGGTTGCACCTGTTTACATCGGCGTCTAGGGCAGTTAAGAAAACCTCCCCTCGGCAATGTCAAGGCCGCATCTGCAAAGATCTCGCTCGGTCGTCGTCTGTGCTGGAGTCTACAGGCGTGGTTTCCCACTGTTCACAACACTGGTACGTCGTAAGTCAAGAAACCCCTTGCTAATGGCTGTAGTCTCGAAGGCATTGACTTGACTTGACTTGACTTTTACGACGTTTGAGGCCTTTTGTGAGGCCTGTTCGACGTTCCATGTGATAAACTAACTTTGCTGCAATGCGTGGCGGGCTAACTACTAGATCTATTGCATATTTTGGCATTCTGGTGTGTAGAGGGTGGGGAGATCTTTCCAGTGTTCGTCGAGTGCAACTTTGAAGTCATGGACTGAGGCAGCTGTGACAACTGCATCTGGTAGGTTATTCCAGGTTTTGATGATACGTTGTGAGAAGAAGTTCTTCCTGATGTTCAGCCGAAAGCTGTCTTTATGGAGTTTCAGCGAGTTTCCACGCAATTTAGTGTTGCTGGACAGCTTGAACGTTGGTTTCTGCACATCGTAGTAACCATGGAGGTATTTGTACACCTCTATCATATCTCCTCTCTTGCGTCTGTGCTCCAGGGTTGGGAGTTTGAGTGCTCGGAGTCTCTCTGGGTACGTCTTGTTTCTGAGTGATGACAGCAGTTTGGTTGCCCTACGCTGAACGTCCTCGATGTCACTGCATAGCGTTTTCATGTGTGGTTGCCAGACACAGTGGCCGTACTCCAATCTGGGTCTCACCAAGCTTTTGTACAGCAGGACGAAGGTCTGCTCTGTCAGATAGTCGAAAGACCGGCGGATGACTCCAATGACACGGTTTGCCTTCGATGTTGCATGTGCTACTTGGTCCTTGAAGGATAAAGTGCTGTCAATCATCACTCCGAGGTCCTTTTCTGCACCACTCTCCGCAAGCTGCAATCTCTGGGGTTTTCCATCAGCATCTTTACTGTTCATGAAGTATGTCGCTTGTGTCTTTTTGGACCCCATCTTCACAACACTGCATTTCTGCGGGTGGAACTTTAGAAGCCACTCTTCAGACCAGATCTGTAGTCTCGAAGGCAACAACTGAAGAACCGGCGCGGCAAGGTAGGCTTTGAAGAAAAGTTTATTCTCTGGCATGAGAATACGGTCTGGCCCGCCGTCTAGGCTAGCCGATCAGCGCTACGACTCTCTCATAGCTTACTCTAGCGTCAAGGTGAGACTCCGTCTGCAGGCTCCCTCTCTGCCTCTCTCACTCTCTTTATATATGCTCTCGAGAGGTTCTAGAACTTCCTACAAAAGTTCCGTCTTCTCGAATCGTTCAGAAAACCAAACTAAACACGTCACCGCGCTGAATGACGTCAAACGAACTGCTAAGTGCGCATGTCTATCCCCCATCCTTTCAGGCCCCACAACTCTTGGCACACCTGGCTAGCATGCTACTGCACCAGTTCGGTTCTACTTTGAAAGGAAAAGCATCTCGCAGTCACCGGAGATTTCCTGACGGGAGCAAAAATATCCCTGCCAATGAGGAAATGAGCAAGTCGGCGAGGGGTTCACTTGTAGCTCTTGTCAATGAGGCGGGTCACCCCTGGCAGGAGCCTTCCGCATTGCCTCGGCCAGCCAGATGAAGAAATGAACGGATCCCAGGAAACTGTTTCTGAGCATGAATCTTGCGGGAACCCTGGCATGCCGCCAGAATGGCGATCGTTTTTGACCAAGGTGAAGTTTGTAGTTCGGCGTCACTTCGACGCCCATCACCAACAGTACATCAAGGAACACTGGATATCATCAACTGTCAGTTTTCATTGTCCGGATTCGCGATGTGGACAAACTGCAGCTCCCACCTGTCTGTCTCGAGTCAATCAGGCGTTCCTTGAGCATTCGGACGTGCCAATGCCAGGTGAGTGACAACGAGCCGTGACAATGTGGCGTGCAGCCAGCGACATCCTGAGACGAAAGACCGGCGCCTCCACCACATCCAAGCAACAAAGCCACTGCCCTGTGATCCCCATCGAGTGGATGCGAGAAGCGACATTTAAGGTTCCCTACCCCTGTGTTCAGCCCAGGTAAAGTTGTGTGTTTATGTCCTGCGCAAAACGTGTGCGTGTATGTGGGGTGCAAGTGCGTGTGGTATTCGGGCGTGTTGTGGTGTGCGGCTCGAGTGCCTTGTGTGCGTTTGTGGTTGTTTTGTCGTGCGGGTGTGTGTTGGTGCCAATCTATTAGTCTCGGCGACAATCAGATTCCGACATCATCAGTGAAGAATAGTTGAAAACAAACCTGCCTAATCCCGATGTTGTGCAGCATGATGATAGGCCAGTGGGAGACGAAAAGGTCGGCAGCCATGGGTGATCATGAGGCATCAGCGGTGCACCTGATCACTTACTCGCTGTAGTCAATCCGTCATCGCGGAGTCAGTTCGGATCAGGTCCCGCGGACCACAACACGTCGGTTGATCCCTTGCCTGGCCGCTCGTTCCATAACATCCGCGTCAGTAAAGCCTTCAAACTCGTACTCCGAATCCGATTCGAAAAACACCTGCCCAGTTGCTTGTAATTCTTCCTAGGTCGCCATATTGGCGAAAATAAGTTCAGTACTGGAATGCACAGTCACGCAACTTCTTTGGAAAATTCGTAAAAACTTTGCGGCAGGTGCTCTCGACCAAAATGGCGCAGATCTCGTGCCACGTGACCCTGCTCGAGCAGTTTTATTTATAGATCCATTGACCCGAGGGTCGCGTCTGGCAGATAAACAAGTGGGTCGCTATCGGTCGGCACATTAGTATGCGCCGACGGCCTCTAGTGAATGTCGCGGTGTGGCGATGAATGCGCCGACACCCTCTAAAGTTAAGTAAACGTGGTGTCGATTTGACCACACATTAAAAATTTGTGGTTTGTGGTAAAAATGACGAAAATTGTGGCGCCCTAAAGTTAATAGAGCGAGGTCAGATTGAACATAAATTCAAATTATCTTGAACTAAAATGCTTTTTATAACTTAATAGTGATTATTCTAGTGGCATAGGTAGTGGTAGGAGAACGCACA
>JAWQFJ010000963.1:56321-61321 GCA_034096865.1 Theodoxus fluviatilis
CAAGTACATTTCCTACTCACTCTATAGCACGATCTCGAAACTCCAAAAGTCAACTTTCCAGCCAATCAACTTACCTCCCACTGCAGGGTGACAGCTGCAGCAGACACTGGGGAGGCTGCCACATCCTGAGGTGCCCCTGTAGGCCCTGCAAGAGAAGGAAGAGGAATGCACATAGAAACAAGGTTGGAGTCAACAAAACTGCTTTTGAGCGAACACCGAGAAAAGCCATCGGTGCACAGTATCACGTGTTGGCTTTCCTGAGCTGTACATTGCCAGAAAGTTTTAAGATTTTCTCCATGAACATGTGGGTTTTTAAACCTGGAATATATACATGAATGAATAAATATCAGTGTGGTTGAAATGTGTCATTTTGTCATTTTTTGACTTGGGCCTTGTCTCCTCCTGAACAGTCACACACAAGTAGAAGATCAAAGCTCTATGGAAGACTTTGAATTTGACCCATGTTACATCAAAGGTCTCAAGACATGAATTTTTTTTCCCCCTGGAGAGTACCTTATGAGACTGACAGCAGAGGCTGCACAATTAAAAATCAAGACTCATTGATTTAGTTTGTCCAGAGACAACATACTAGTTCAGAGTTTGTTTGAGAGACCATGCCTGAATGGGACATATTAGCCATCGTCCCTGTGCCATCCAACCTACCAATCCACTAACACTGTGGCCATCCATGTCGTGGCCTCCAAGCCAACACTCAATGCAGGGGGGGGGGGGGGGGCATGTCCTGCCGGCAGTTTACAACTCCCTCATTCAGCCACACGTCGTGAGTTCATTTCACCACCATGTAAACTGAACACCAAGTCACTATGGTTTTAGTCAGAACGCTGAAGAAGCCAGGCAGAAGCCATGCAAATGCTATGTTCTCTTTGTTGAGTGCAATGTGTAAATTTCATTATCACTAACACTGTATTTCCACACAGATAGTTGTCAACTAATGTCCATAGATCCAAACAAGGAAAACACTGGGATTACTTACTTCCTATTTTGGTTTGAATCCTGAGAGTTTCGGAGAAGCTGCCCCACAGGGTGACTCCATCCTGCATGGTGGCAGCCCTCACTCGGACCTCGTACTGCTGGAACGGCTTCAGGTCTGTCAGCTGATGCTCCTCTGTTGGGAAGATGGGGGTGGTGATGTCTACTCTGATGAAATCTGTAAGACAAAAATGAATTTTTTAAATATAAAATACATGTATATGAATCCATTAGAGACTTTTCCCTGGTTGTTCTGAGATGTCTGACTCTGTTCTATGACCAGTACTCATGTCCTGCTATCTGTGACCCCTGTCTGCAGTCCAGCTATCTGTGACCCCTACCCTTGTCCTGAAGCATGTTGCATAATAGACTCAAGGTCTATCAAAGCATAGGCTGGTGTCAACATATGTCAACATTTGATTGCCTTTACATCCGCTTTTATCATGTCAACATGTGTCAACATTTGACTGCCTTTACATCCGCTTTTATCATGTCAACATGTGTCAACATTTGACTGCCTTTACATCCGCTTTTATCATGTCAACATGTGTCAACATTTGACTGCCTTTACATCCGCTTTTATCATGTCAACATGTGTCAACATTTGATTGCCTTTACATCCGCTTTTATCATGTCAACATGTGTCAACATTTGACTGCCTTTACATCCGCTTTTATCATGTCAACATGTGTCAACATTTGACTGCCTTTACATCCGCTTTTATCATGTCAACATGTGTCAACATTTGACTGCCTTTACATCCGCTTTTATCATGTCAACATGTGTCAACATTTGACTGCCTTTACATCCGCTTTTATCATGTCAACATGTGTCAACATTTGATTGCCTTTACATCCGCTTTTATCATGTCAACATGTGTCAACATTTGATTGCCTTTACATCCGCTTTTATCATGTCAACATGTGTCAACATTTGATTGCCTTTACATCCGCTTTTATCATGTCAACATGTGTCAACATTTGACTGCCTTTACATCCGCTTTTATCATGTCAACATGTGTCAACATTTGATTGCCTTTACATCCGCTTTTATCATGTCAACATGTGTCAACATTTGATTGCCTTTACATCCGCTTTTATCATGTCAACATGTGTCAACATTTGACTGCCTTTACATCCGCTTTTATCATGTCAACATGTGTCAACATTTGACTGCCTTTACATCCGCTTTTATCATGTCAACATGTGTCAACATTTGACTGCCTTTACATCCGCTTTTATCATGTCAACATGTGTCAACATTTGATTGCCTTTACATCCGCTTTTATCATGTCAACATGTGTCAACATTTGACTGCCTTTACATCCGCTTTTATCATGTCAACATGTGTCAACATTTGACTGCCTTTACATCCGCTTTTATCATGTCAACATGTGTCAACATTTGATTGCCTTTACATCCGCTTTTATCATGTCAACATGTGTCAACATTTGACTGCCTTTACATCCGCTTTTATCATGTCAACATGTGTCAACATTTGACTGCCTTTACATCCGCTTTTATCATGTCAACATGTGTCAACATTTGATTGCCTTTACATCCGCTTTTATCATGTCAACATGTGTCAACATTTGACTGCCTTTACATCCGCTTTTATCATGTCAACATGTGTCAACATTTGATTGCCTTTACATCCGCTTTTATCATGTCAACATGTGTCAACATTTGACTGCCTTTACATCCGCTTTTATCATGTCAACATGTGTCAACATTTGACTGCCTTTACATCCGCTTTTATCATGTCAACATGTGTCAACATTTGATTGCCTTTACATCCGCTTTTATCATGTCAACATGTGTCAACATTTGACTGCCTTTACATCCGCTTTTATCATGTCAACATGTGTCTACATTTGATTCCCTTTACATCTGCTTTTATCATGTCAACATGTGTCAACATTTGACTGCCTTTACATCCGCTTTTATCATGTCAACATGTGTCAACATTTGATTGCCTTTACATCCGCTTTTATCATGTCAACATGTGTCTACATTTGATTGCCTTTACATCCGCTTTTATCATGTCAACATGTGTCAACATTTGATTGCCTTTACATCCGCTTTTATCATGTCAACATGTGTCAACATTTGATTGCCTTTACATCCGCTTTTATCATGTCAACATGTGTCTACATTTGATTGCCTTTACATTCGCTTTTATCATGTCAACATGTGTCAACATTTGACTGCCTTTACATCCGCTTTTATCATGTCAACATGTGTCAACATTTGACTGCCTTTACATCCACTTTTATCATGTCAACATGTGTCAACATTTGACTGCCTTTACATCCACTTTTATCATGTCAACATGTGTCAATATTTGATTGCCTTTACATCCGCTTTTATCATGTCAACATATGTCAACATTTGACTGCCTTTACATCCGCTTTTATCATGTCAACATGTGTCAACATTTGATTGCCTTTACATCCGCTTTTATCATGTCAACATGTGTCAACATTAGATTGCCTTTACATCCGCTTTTATCATGTCAACATGTGTCTACATTTGATTGCCTTTACATTCGCTTTTATCATGTCAACATGTGTCAACATTTGACTGCCTTTACATCCACTTTTATTATGTCAACATGTGTCAACATTTGACTGCCTTTACATCCGCTTTTATCATGTCAACATATGTCAACATTTGACTGCCTTTACATCCGCTTTTATCATGTCAACATGTGTCAACATTTGATTGCCTTTACATCCGCTTTTATCCCTCCAGGTTTACTGGAGGTCCTACAGACTTTATTAGTCTGTCTGTGTGTCTGTCTGTCTGTCCCGTCTCCACGGCCTATATCTCAAAAACTACTGGACGGATTTCCTTGAGATTTTGCACACTGACTGGAAGTTAGGTCCCATTCAATATTATCAAATTTTCAGAATCGAGGTTTGAAAAGAAAGTGACTTTTTTACATTTTGGTGTTTCAATGAAAACGATTCAACAGACTCCATTTTGCAAAATCTGTGACGTTATCATTTGACGTCGAATAATGTGACGTCATTTGCGAGGAGATTTTTGAAGGAGGGTGAATAGAATAGAATAGAATAGAATAGAATAGAATAGAATAGAATTCTTCGGCTTGCTTAGGCGTCCAGGGCCTATCCTGATTCTGGTAGTTCTCTGGCTGTATTTTTATTGTTCTTGGCCCGTATTCACGACGGCGATTTATCTTTTTAACACTCGATTTATCTCCTATCCCCGATTTATCTTGACTTCGGTTTAAATTCTCCTATTCATGACGGCGATTTAGCCCTAAACTCGCGTCAAAGCAGAGTGTTAAACTATTCTCCCGAAGTCGGCAAGATAAATAGATAAACCGGGGTTATCGAGAGAGGCAAGATGGCAGCGATTGTGCTTAAGATACGAATTCATGACAATCTGTTAAGGAAAAACCGAGTATTCCGAGACCGAAGGCACCCGTTAGAAGTATTTAATGATGAAGAGGTGTTCAGAAAGATTCGATTCCATCGAAAGGAAATCTTGGCCATCACCGACGAGATCCATAAAGAAATCAGTCGAACCCAGAATTATTCAAAGGCACAGCAACCGAAAGAATGACGTCGTCAGGCAAGTCCTTCTTGCGCTTAGATTTTATGTAAGCGGCGCATTTCAGGACCAACACACTCATTTCGGTTTCACTGAAGTTTTTTGCCCTTGCCTTTCTCTCTTTTTTCTTGCTAGCCATTTTTTTCTATCTACTCCACGTATTTAGATATAGATCAGTGTCTACGCGAAGAAAACACAACGTAACCACGGTAACCACACACGGTGTGTGCGTGAATCACTGAATGAGTACGAATGCACATGTCTGGGTTGAACATCTATAATACACTTCCTCCTCTGTGTGACTGTGTGAGTGTTAATTCAGCGTTTATGACATGCCAAAGGAAAGCAGAGCATGTCATAATAGGAGCTTCCTGAACCTATCCATCATGTTTAAAATATATGGTTGATTGTTCCTGGGCCGATAGCTTAGAA